>JAHWFO010004193.1:2098709-2111887 GCA_023313115.1 Rhysida immarginata
TGCATTGTAGGACATGACATACATTGTTGGTCCGCGCATATCGTACGCTCATGTCAGACAGACAGATCAAGCAAAAGATTATTTTTACCCTTTACCTTTTGGGCCAACCTGACACTCGGCACATGTAAATCTTACCCTAAACCTAACGAACATCTGGTGCAAGTATGAGCTCAAGAGGATAATTGGTTCAAAAGTTTTAAGGACATTTACAGACGCACCCTGAATTTTGATATAGACCTTTCCATTGCAACCGAAACTAGAGTAACTGCACAGAAGCAAGACAGTAAAAAACTTGCGTTTACTGCCTTGAAATGTGCAAACACCAATGACGTATATTAAAGATAGACTCCGAAGCAATTGTAACTTGAAGCAAATTGGGAAGCTCCATGCCCAGAACTGTCATGGCCGAATTGAGTGAAGATAATGCAAAACACATGGCTAAACATGAGAGTAGCTGATTAATAATTCTTTCACACGAAGTGATAAGTTTATCTTTTCGTTTACTTTGTATTTGAAATATTTTATTATATTTTATAAACAATTTTTCGATCATGATTTCAATTTCAATTTCGTTTCGATCGTCTTTCAGTTATGTATTTTCATTTTAGTTACGTATTTTTGATTTATGCTCGTGGAAAATGATTCCTGGTCCTTTTTCGTGTCTGTTTGTACAGTTGTACGCAGAACAACTTTGAGGAATGGTTTTGAATTAATTATTCCTGGGGCCCAAAATTTTCTAAAACAAAGCAGCCAGACAGCTAATTACTCCACGGTTCACTCCTGCCCAGAACTGTCATGGCTCAATTTGCTTCACTTTTTGCCGCTTTTAACAATAGGATTCGGAGTCTATCTTTAATATACGTCATTGGCAAACAATACTACACATCTGGAGGAAAACGGAAGTTTTTTTGCTATCCTGCTTCTGCGTAGTTAGTCCAGTTTCGGTTTCAAGGGAAAGGTCTATATAAAAAAGATAAACAAACTCTGGCGCCATCTCTTGAGTAAACAAACAAACAAACCAAGATATATGATTTTTACCCCTTCCCCCCACACTTTGGGGACATGTAAACCTTACTCTGGACCTAACGAACATATGTTGCGAATATGAGCTCAATCGGACAAGTGGTTTAAAAGTTTTTAGAACATTTACAGACGCACCCTGAGCCTGTTTTTTTATATATAAAGATTCTGACACGTGTGAGGACAATCAAGGGTACTTTTACTCAAAAACCATAACCTTTTGATTCTCAAATCGTTTCTTATTCTCAGGGGATGTCAATTTCTCTTCTATTGCTAGAAGCAATTCTATCCTCATTGCATAAAAATTGACAATAATATGTATAATTTAGTTTCTGCCATGACTTTCCTTCTAAAAGGAGTAAAGCCACATAGAGATTGCCACACACGTGTAAAATAATGATTGGTGTCTCTCTGTCGCATTGAAATCTCCACGATAGTCTTTGGACTTTATATTCATTACGAAATACAGATTGGCCATATACATGAATGGGACGGTTGTTACTACATATACTGATGAAACAAACAAAACTCCAGTAGAACGTTGATTTTTCTTCGAGCATTAAATTGGCTTTTATTAAATGTTGTGGAAATTTGGTCTGAATAAAATCGACATTGAAAATTTTTGTAGTACCTGATGCTAAAATTAAATTAGTCTAAATCAATCAACGAACAATTATAGTTTCCAGGGTTTGCAGCTTTTTCTTCTGCCAAAATGCTAAGAATATTGGAGTTAATAATTCCTTCAAATTTTGTAATCACTGACACAATAGCGAACATAAGAGCTATGGAAATTTCTTCACTGCCGATTACACAGACAATCACTGGATGACTCGGTTTCTATTCGCGTGCTCAAAAGTAATTAAATCAGAAATATTTCAAGAATTAAATCATACAAAAAAATTTCGTTATTTTTTTTCATTTATAGTTTTTGTTGAAAAAAAAATCCCCGTGTTTAAAACGGGATTTGACGCTCGTAACTGGCTAAGAACTAAAATTTTAGCTACAAACAGTGTTTATTTTATTTAAAAAAATAAACAAACAAAACATTACTTTCTCATTTCCCCAGTATTTTATATAGGATATCATTAATGACTTGGGAGTAATAGTATTTGTACCCATCAGTTAACAGAAATCTTGCTAACCAGTTCTGTACAATAATTTACTTGATCGTATTATTTGGTCCAGTTAGAAGATTAAAATTGCGACAAAAAATTTAATGACTGTCTCTACTATCGCTTATAAAGATTACGTGACTCAACCTCAAAAGTTTATGTTGCAAATAGAGTTTAGCTTTTTTTATATAATACCCTAGGGCATTAAAATAGCTATTAAAATAAAAGTTTGGCATCTGAACAATACAGGACAACAAATTAGTACATTAACAACAAAAACTACAATAATATATAAAGAACTCAGCTTAATTTTTTATAAGGAAATATACAGAAAAATAAAAATAAATAACATATTTATTTACAGTCAACCAAAGGAAATAATCCACACGGGTTTAATACTTAATATACATTTCATGCTAATGTGTTGTTTTAATAGCTTTTTTAAATATAATTATTTAATTTTAACAATCTTAATAATGTTAACTCTAAATAAATAGTAAATTATTAAAAATAAATTAATATTGAAACGGTAAAACTTAGAGTAAAATTCAAGTGTGGATTATTTCCCTTTGATGACTGTACATAGCATGTCACTCATCCGCCTTTAGGATAAATGTTTGCTAGAATTCATTTCTCTTATTCCGCCAACAGAGGGGGTCCAGTATTCCTTTGGCGATAATAATTTTCATAAAAATTCTCTTTCCATGTTTTGTTGTTTTATTTCCAACAATAGTATAGTTACGTTACTGTGGTGGTAACGTCTACACGCTAAATCACAATCACCACTCGCATAAATAAAACCCATTGGCGAACAAACATGACGTCAGAAACTGCATCATGAAACCAAAATTCCATAGACATGACAGAAAAATGAATTTAATTTTAATTTTTTTTGTGGGAAAAAATCCCGAAATTAGGATAAAAATCCCCCTCTCGTCCCCTATACGGCCAGAAGTATCCATACAAAAGGTGGTTCCGGGGTATGTCTTGCAGGGACGGAGTCTAAAGGGACAAAAACACAGAGCTTGGATTTTAGTAATAGTAAATATCCGCAAACACAATATCACAATATCACAATTAATGGCTGATTTATTTGCACAATTTTTTTCTTCGGTGTTCAATGTTGATTCAGCATCTGAGGAACATATATCGGATCCTCAAAATTTTAATAATAATGCTAATTTAAATCATGAATCTATTCAAGATATTACTTCCTTTTCATTATCTTCTTGTTTGGTGACTTTTGAGGAAGTATATAATGCTCTTAATAATTTAAATCAGTTTTTAAGGGTGTGGGCCGAATGGAATACCACCCAAAGTTTTAAAATCCTGTGCCACTTTATTATATTATCCTTTAGCAAAATTAATTAATCCATCCTTTTATTATGGGGTTTACCCTGAGGTTTTGAAAATGAGTTATGTCATTCCTATTCATAAATCAGGGTCCTTAACTGACGTTAATAACTATCTTCCCATAGTAATTCAGAATGCTCTGGCCAAGGTTATTGAAAAGATATTGTTGAATAATATCAACAATTATTTAACCAGATTCGTATCTTGCGATCAACATGGATTTATGGCTGGTCGTAATACTGTTACAAATTTGGTGACTCTTGAACAGGATATATTATTGGCCTTTAAGCGTCATCAACGGATGGATGTTATTTATTTAGACTTTACAAAGGCATTTGATAAAGTCGATCATGTTCTACTTCTGAGTAAGTTGAAACTTTGTGGCATTACTGGTTCCTTCCTTGCTTGGTTCGAATCTTATCTTGAGCAGCGTCAATTGACAGTTAGATTTGCATCTTCATATTCCTCTTCCTTTATTGCTCGCACAGGTGTCCCTCAAGGCTCACATCTTGGTCCAATTTTATTTAATCTATTTATTAATGATTTAGTTAATTTGTTTGGTGTACGCCTGTTGCTTTTTGCAGATGATGCGAAACTTTATTTTCCAATTTCCTCATTACAGGACTGTGAATTGCTGCAAAACAATTTGCAGATAGTTTATAACTGGTGTAACTTGAATCGAATGATCTTAAATCCTAATAAATGTAAATGTATGTCTTATTATAAATCTCACACTTACATTAAGTTTGATTATTGTATACTGGATAACAAATTATTTCGTTGTGATTGGGTATTGGACCTTGGTGTTAATTTTACTAGTTCATTGAGTTTTGACGTTCATATTAGTCGTATTACCAGGAAGGCAAATAAAATTCTTGGCTTGTTACTACGTTCTTTTAAATTTTTTGATCGGCCTTCTACCCTCATTCTTCTTTATTGTACATATGTTAGACCAATTCTTGAATATGCTTCTATTGTTTGGAACCCTTATCATCAAGGCTTAATTATTGAATTACAAGCAGTTCAGAATCGATTTATACGTTTTTTAAATTATCATTTTGGTTTTGGTTTACCTAGAATGTCTTCAAAAAATATGAGTTCTTTTTCGGGTCTTATTCCTTTACTTCAGAGAAGAACGATGCATGATGGCATTTTTCTTTTTAAATTGGTGAATGGCTTAATCGATTCTCCCATTTTACTGAGTCATATTAATATTAAGATTCCCAGTATTACACGTAATATCGAAATGTTTTTTATCCCTCGTTGTACTACGAATTACGAGTATAATTCTACCATTATCCGTATTCAAAGATTGGGTAATTTTATATCTAATTAATTGATCTTTTATCCTTAGATGGTATTTTTTAAATATTCTGTGTTTTTTTTTTGTTTTTTGTAATAATAGTTTGATTTTTCTATCTCCATCAATAATTTATTATTTTTTAATATTTTTTCTGTTATGTAATTATATTATGTTTTCTTTTTTCCTCTTTTACTTGTATATATGGGATTTCCCGTTGGAATGTAGTAAAATAAATAAAAATAAAATAAAATAAAATCACCCTAGCCTGCTTCTCCGAATGCTTCCCATGGAGCATCAACTCTAACTGATTTAATGCAACAAAAACCGTACCCATAAAGCACTAGATTAGGACGCCAATGAGGTCCTCTTGTGTCTGGGACGCCAATTACTCTCAGCAGCTGCTAACAGATTACATCACAATGACAGTTCATTACTGAATGACGTCATTAATCTATTCCACGAGGCCAACGAGAGACAGGCCAGGACACTCAAAAGTCACATGATCATCGGGGTCCGGGCAACAATTCATCCTTCATTGTCTCCATCTTGGATTTTAACAATCAGTAATTTTTCGTTTGTTGGAAACAATGAAGGATGGATTGTTGCCCGGACCCCGATGATCATGTGATTTTTGAGTGTCCTGTCTCTCGTTGGCCTCGTTATTCCAGGTCCCGCCCCATTTTTGTCCCCCCTCCTTTTTTTATTGATTTTTATTAATTTTATTGCAATAATAATAGTTAGTGGTCTTTTATTTATAAGACCACTAACTCGTTACTATCGGTATCCACCCCTATTGTTATTCAAATTCATCAGGAACGATATAATTATTCCACGCGTTATGGGGCTGAAATATGTTTGTCATTTACAAGACATAACTATTGCAATCGATGTGTTTCTCACATAGGTGTAAAAATCTGAGCTTTATTACCTCATACAGTTCGACTGGCTCCCACATATGGGAAATTTAGAAGATTACTAAAACATTTATTTCTGTAAAAATCATTTTTACTACATATGAATTCAACGAGTGTTGTTTGGTATAATGTCCTAGGGATTGTTATATAATTATTACTGCTTTAATTATCCGACTTTTACTTTATTATTACTACTTTAATTGTTAATTGGTATGTACTATTGTTTATGACTGAGAAATGTATTTTTCATGTAGATTCATGCTGTTCTCGATTATCAAAAATTTCAATTTGGTTGTTTAACTTACCCTATTATACACTATAACTTGTTTTTTATAAGGGTGCTGGTGCCCGCTGGGACCTAACTCGTCGGTCTTTCACCATACTGGCCCCAGGTGGACACCACTACCACTGCTATTACTATTACTATTATTATTATTGTTGTTGTTGTTGTTATTACTTTTAATATCATTACTTTATTTGGGTGCATTTCGGTGAAAATCATGAACGTTTGCCAAAAGTGTGCACGAATGTGTAAATCCACCCATTTGGGTGACTTTCGGTGAAAATCATGAAAGTTTAGCAAAAAGTGTCACTGTTGTATTTTTACTAAATAAATAAATAAATAAATAAATAAATAATTATTTTAATTATTTTAATGTGATTTATTTTTAATTATTTGTTACTTTATCGATTTCTGTTTTGTAATTTGGTGAATATTAAAGTATACAATTAAAGACTTCAATGAATGTAAGTAGCCAAAATTTTATTCAATCAATTTATTTTCACAAAATGTAAATTCTATAAATCACTTGAAATGTGTACAAATTTATGCAAACAATCGTCTTATTTTAATTAATTTAACTATTTCAATTTTTGTGAACTATTTTTTAACAAATCACTATTTAAATATTCAAAATAATTCCCAGTCAATTAGCTCATAAAATTTGATTTTAATGAAATGAAAAAATTCATTAATAAAAAAATAGTATTATGAACAAACAAACTTTATAATAATGAGAAAATTTTTACAATAGATATGAAAGCCATATATGACAATATTCCACTTACAACATTAGAAAACAAAAAACAGAAAGCTATCAACAGAATGTGTGCAATCAATATAAGTCTCAATAATATTTTAAATTTTACAAAATGTTTACTACAGAAGGTTAACCCCTGGTAATCCATTATCACTTAACATTGCCCAATAATATGGACAACAAACTCACATTCTTAGACTTGATTACAAAACCTGACAAAAATTAAAATTAGAAATATATGAAAACCTCACAAAAGTTAATATCTCACATTCTCTATCTGAAAATTTCATTTTCATAAGAGATTTCAAAAGATGCAGATTAAATTTTAGTTTAAAATAGCAAACAAAATATAGAATATTTTTTTTGGGAGAATATATTCCAGAATATACATACTACAAAAATTAGAGCTCATCAATAATTAATAATACCCAATAAAATTAACAAGCAATTTATTCATGGAAATATTTACATATAAAAATAAAAAAAAAACAAATCTCAAAAAAAAAAAAAATACAGTGTAACCAAAAGATTTTCCAGAAATGGAAAAAAAAATTAAAGCAGATCCCAGTAACCAAATAATAAAGATAGTAATAGAAAAAATTACGTGAGATATTACATATGGTAATTGTATTTAGATTCTTGCATTCAAGTCTGACTTCGAATTTCATTAACTGTGATATCAAAAGCAGTTTATCTAAGGGCTGACATATTTTTTGAAAAACTTTTGTGAAGTTTGTTTTCTTCCATGATTTTGATCGAGAATAAAATAAAAAGTCTCAATTCAAGTTCAATTAATTGGTTTGTTGATTGCAAACTGCACTTAATAATATGTGGATCAGAGTAAAGACGTAACAGTTTCTTTTTAATTCCACTTTCATTTGCTATTTAAAAAAAAATGCTCATTAAATTTTTGGTCAAATTCGCGAATAAAGTTAAACATTGATAAGGACGGCAAGATTAAATTGCCAAATTCGCTGTCTCTGTTATCAACTGCAGATTTGAAATACGTTAAAAACTGCTGTGGCATTTGCAAAGGTTTTTCGTCATGTACCAGTTTCTTTTGACATATTGAACAATCGTGCAGAGTAAAAAAAAATTGTGATGTAGCTAGATACATAATAAATAGCATTTTCTTCTGGTAGGTTATCTACATTTTCCTTAAAAACAGAATGAGTGGAGGAACCTTCTTCAATTAAAGGTGAGCCAATGTTTTGCAGTGAATAAATATTTTTTGCTTGCTCCATTTCATTTAAAATGTAGCATTTTTCTTCTTCATAATTACTGGATTTGTTGGTTTTGGTGAGGTTTGTAATTAGCAGGTGCTTGAAGGCACTTTCAAATTGGTTCGTTGTAGGATACATAGTTGCTCCACCCTTTTGAAAAGGAATTTAAATGCCTGGTTAAAAGAAATTTCAGGTTATAAGTTTCCTTCAAATGATGCCACAATCCAATGACTCCGCTGATTGTCAAACTGAAACCTTTCAAACATACTGGCTGCCTTCAACAAACAAATTTGCAGTTTTCTAGCCAGTCCCTGCAATCTTGGAGAAATGACACGCGAGAGTTGTCATCTGAGATTGCACTTCTTTGTGTTTTTTTGTCTATCAGTTGGAATGAGTTAAGAACATCAAATAATTTATCTAATTTCTCAATTATTTCTGCTGTATAAGTGGCTTCAGAAGGAAGAGAGCCTAATTGTAACGTGGAAGCGTGTAAAGATAATTAGTTTAGCAGATCAGGTGTGTTGAAATTTGAGATAATAAAGTATAGTTTATTAACAAATCGAATTATATAAAAGAAAGTCAATGAATTTCTTCTTTATAGCAATATAACACAGCTATCCTGGCTGCGCAAAACAACTTGAGAAATTTACAGGTAAGTTCTCAATATTAAAAAAATTAAATCCAATTATGATCATTAAATCATAAACTTGAATAATTCTTTAGATGAATAGGCACATAAATTTTGATTATTAATACAGTAACCAAATGGATGGCTTGACGAAGGTAACTCTCGCTCCTTTCATCACAAGTAAGACATCTGCTTACTGCTGCTACCATGCAGGAAACTACGCCGATCGCTCCTACAGCGCGATACTCTTCTTCCACAAGCGACGTTTGAAGTCCTCTTGAAGGCTGCTACTCCACTAGCCGGTACGGAAGCTCCAAAGATAGAAAATCCATAGGAAAAATAAATTAGCAATTAGTCTATGATGAAACCGTTAACTATAAATACAGGCGATAGGTTATCACGCCTAAGACTTGAAATATGTAAATAAACAATAAATTATTCCAATAAATCTGCTATCGCTAATGTACTCCTTTCTCTGAGATATTTAATGCCCTATAATATGCAATCTGGGCTTTAAGATTCATTCAACACAAATTAATAGCCAAATAGTGATTAAACCGAATTAGGCAGTATGACTTCTTATCTATTAATTATTAGTATTAAAACGCCCTTCAATATGCAATACGGGCTCGTTTTGCAATCCAATTCTAATAATGGCATATTCCTATTTCGCTCATTACTGAATAAAGGCTAACCAAATGCTTCCATGATTCCAACAGCGCAATAGCTGTATTAATACTTCCTCTTTATTTATAATTTTTGAACATACTGAAGCACAGCAGCTTTATTAGCTAAAAACCCACTCGCTGACTTAGCCTCACTGCAAGAATAAGCACAAACAAAAAACTCTGACAGAGCACCAAGAGTTATGAAAGCCAACGATATTATAGTTTGTTTTTTTTTCCTAGGTCGCCGACACGAAACCGCCGACACCAGTATCAATAAAAGCTGCTACACTATATGGGAACACTCCATAAACTAGCCCGTTATAAGATACTAATTTTAGTTCGCTGAAAACTTCTTTACTGTCCCGTGTAACTGCGATATGGCAGCATGGCATATATGATAGATTCAAACTCCGCGGGGAGATGTAAGTATTCATGGAATAATAATGTAACAAAAAAGTCATTACCGTTATAATGAGGTCCGACGGGCTCTGGTCGCTCTGTAGAAGCCGGGGGAGGCTGATCCAAACGTTTCTTGGAATCCCGTTTCTCAATTAATTGCTCCGGATGCTCGGCTTCCCTGCGACGTTGACTTGAGGCGAGAAAACATAAATAATTAGTTTCTTGTTCGAAATTTGCCCCGCTGCGTTTACCACGCCTGCTGCAATCCGTTTCGGTCTCAGAAACATTCCTATCTCTCGCATTGCCTTCAAATTTCGTCTCTCGCATTGCCTTCAAGATCCATTTTTACCTCCCGGGGTGGGCTCTTTAGATCTTCCCTTGAATTGACTATTTAGAAATATTCGAGTCGCGGAATTCTTTTTATTTTTCAAATTGAATCCCGAATTCCGTGACACTAATGCTGTATGCGTATAAATGCCTGCTGCAACTGAATAGCTAAAAACCTGAGATGCGTATTTCACCTTCATTTTGAAAGAAATGGGCACATAAGGTGCGTTGCAAAATTATAAGGACACCACTGATTTGCTAGATAACATTTATTCAAAGCAAAATTTTTGTTTGGAAAAATGATAACTGCTATGTCACATATCTAAAGTAAGAAAAACAAATAAAGAAATGCATCGATGTCGTATTGCAAGTACATAAAAAATAACTTATAAAAGACTACGGTTACTCCCGTTGCAAAATTATAAGAACACCCCTCTCAGTATCCGATAAAGTCTCCTTTGTGGAGTGCTAACTTGAATAGTCGTGTAGGTAGGCTATCTACTAGTTTATGCAGCACAGTCTCATTGATTTCCTCCCGTGCAGCAACGATGAACGCCTTCAGCTCTGCAGTATTACTAAACTGTCTTCCATTTTCGTATACACGCCTACAGAGAATACCCCACATGTTTTCCATAGGATTAATGTCTGGAGAACATGCAGGCCAGTCCATCGTATGTACACCGTTGTCTAAAAACCATTCCTAAGTCGACTTTGCCACGTGTATGGAAGCATTGTCTTGTTGAAAGGTCCAAAAAGGTCCTCCAATTCTTTCCCCAAATGGCACCAAGTTTTCATCAAGCAGTTCCTGGTAATCTCTGGCATTCATTCGCCCATTGGGAAAAGCAAGTTTTGTTTTGCCATTATAGCCAAACCCACCCCAAACCATCACTGAGCCACCTCCTTGTTGTCTCTTTGAAAAGAATTGTTCCACCTCTCACGTCATGCCAATAGCAGGAAAATCCGTCCGGTCCATCAAAATTAAATTTCTTTTCATCGCTGAACACAACTTGACGCCACTGGTTGCCCCAGTTGACATGTTCCCTTGCCCAGTTCAGCCTCTTGTTCTTGTGGTGCGCTTGAAGTCGTGGTCGCACTTTCCTCTTTCTGTAATGAAGGTTGGTTGTCCGACAGATGGCACGGGACAGTGTGGACTTGTGAACTTGTATGTTTGGATCACTGGCTAACTTCTGTAGTGATGTTCCACCCGCCTTCAGCTTGCGGGCAATGTTGCGCAGCTCCCTGGGGTTGATCTTCCGTGGTCGCCCTGTTGCCTTCTGCTTATTGTACAGCTTGCCCAACTTTAGAAAATTTGACACCACTGTCACGGAGCGTCTCAACTTTTTCGCAATTGCTCTCATCGACAATCCTTGGTCTTTGTATGCTGTTATTTGTCCTCTTTCGTGTTCTGTTAAGGCTATTTTGCGAGCTATGACGAATTGCTGTATAATTGTTTCGTTAACAGTATTTTTTACAAGTAAAACTTTCCAAGCAGGATGTTTTAAATATCCATGACACATTCTGAGTTTAAATATGTAAATCCAGAACATGTACACTCAATTCGAGAGGGTTGTTCTTATAATTTTGCAACGGGAGTAATCATAGTTTTTTATAAGTTATTTTTTTATGCACTTGCAATACGACATCGAAGCATTTGTTTATTTGTTTTTCTTATGTTAGACATGTGACATAGTAGTTATCATTTTTCCAAACAAAAATTATGTTTAGAATAAATGTTATCTAGCAAATCAGTGGTGTTCTTATATTTTTGCAACGCACCTTACACATGATTCTCAGTTAATTTTGGTGCAGCTCTTATACGTTGATATGTTTATCTTTGTGATAGAAGTCAACTATATATTTCCACTTCTCATCAATAATTAATAATATCCAATAAAATTAATAGGCAATTTATTCATGGAAATATTTACATATAAAAATAGAAAAAAATCTCAAAAAAAAATCACTTAATATCTTTTCCATCAGATTTGAGGATGTAATTTTTTAACATGTTTCTAAAACATTTTAGAAGATGGGGTACATCATGTATACCAAAGATGACATCACCCGTATGACTGAAAAAAGGCTTCTCTGGAATGATTCCTAAAGAAGTGTAAAGTCCAACATTACAAGGTCCCTGATCACATACGATCAAAAGAACTTTGAAGCCAATTTCGTAAAAACCTCAAAAAGAAGTTTTTCCAGCTATGCAGCTGCGTTGTCCCCACTTGACCATAAAAAGCCTATTGGTTGCTTCCAGTTCCTGGTGATGCCTCTTAACATAAAAACCAAAGCCTCTTCTGCAAAATCGTTTGCTCTTAGATTATTTCCAAAGTCCACAAAACCTTTGATTTCGTCTTTCTTTTCATCGTCAGTTAACAATGGTTCCGTTCTCATTTCATCCCAATTAAGGACGCACAATTTTTCATGTTCACTCATGAAATTAGCTTTTTCTTTTAGCATTGAAATTACTTGTTTGGAAGATCTTGCTATTATATCTAATCTACTGAGCCAATTCTTCAGCGAAGTTACACTTGGTAATATCAGTGTTTTAGACAATTTCTTATAGGCTTGTGGGCTATGGTAAAATAATCTAAGAGCAAAAATCTTTATCTTGGAACTGCCATCGTCTCCCCTGTTTCTTTTTATTAGCTGCTTTCAATTGCGAAATCACCAAATTTAAAAGATTGCCTTCTAATATTTGGGACACATTTTTTATTGCATTCTGCAGTAGTGTGGCACTCTTCTGTTTAGGTTTGTTTAAAGTTTTAAGTTTGCTTACGTCAAAACGAGCTCTAAATAGTTGTAATTTAATGGATTTCAATTTTCTGGAGTACTGTTTCAGTTTCCTTTTTGTCCGTGGAGTCGGATGACTAGGCCCAGGAAAAATATTATCTAGGAAATAAAAAAAGAATTGAATTACTATACATTCCAATGCATAATTTCCATTATCATGTTTATAGCGATGTAGAAAAGAATGTATTACCAGTTTCTTCAGATGAACTTTCATGAAAGAGGCTCGTTTGAGTGGGTGTTTCGGGTTGATCTTCTAAAGATCGAACGGGGGAAGATAAGCTTAGACTTCCTGATGGGGAAGACAGGGTGGCAGCAGCAGATGTTGAAGAAGCTGATCACAAAGAAAAAAATATATATACATTTTAATTCACTGATTCAAGTAAATTTCCTAAATTGAA
>JAHWFO010004193.1:2127197-2140648 GCA_023313115.1 Rhysida immarginata
GTACTTCTGCGTACTCTGTCCCATTTTAATGGATTGGTGAAAACAGACTGTGAAAAAGTTAATTCGTTTTCAAGTTATCGTAATAAATGCTAAGCTCCCTAGGAATAAAAAAATTCTCTTGATTTAGGGACCGAACTGCCCTTTTAATAATCGTCAAACACGTGCATCCTGCACGCACACCATCTCATTAATGTTTAAAGCACGCGCAGAACCGAACCCATGTTCTCAACACGCGTTTTACCAAATGCGAGGATAATTCGTTTCTTCCAGCAATTCAAGACATGATTGAATGAATTGTGAGATTGCAATACATGCAATTCAATACATGCAACGCAATGAATTGTGGGATTGTCTACAGACGGACGGACGGACGGACGGACGGACGGACGGACGGACGGACAGCTGGACAAACCGATCACATAAGCACATTTCTATATATAGAAAATGTGCTAAAAAAAAACGAATAAGCAATTCCGTTGAAACCTATTTAATGATTAAGTTGAAAAATTGAAAGTTGAATATGAAACTTTCCATGTAATAAAAATTAGGATGTCCAGATTTTTTTCATGCAACCGGGGACGACACTAGGAGGTAAACCGGAAGTCACATGACATTAAGGGTTTTTGACCGGAAGTCAGGTGACATTGAGGGCTGTGAAAGGATGTAGATTATATTTATAACATAAAAGCTGTAGCAAGCCCTACATACATTGGATGGTCCTCCAAAATAAGAGAATAACTTTGCAACCCCAGTGTTTAACCAACACCACCTCTACTCAAAGCATGGGCAAGAAAACGTCATACATTGTTACATCACCTACGGTAGGGTATTGTTAATCGTATTTCTACCAATAATAAACCCGAAATTGTCCCTACCGTAGGTGATGTAACAAAGTATAATTTTTCCGTGAGCAGTCTTTCTCTCTAGGCGGTATTGGTTTAACTCGTTACTGATAAACTTGGAAATAAAATATACACGAATATACAGAAATCTCTATTGTTTTTAACATTTTTTAAAATGCATAACCAGGATGCGTTACAATTTAAAACCTTTCAAAATCAGAATCATCATCGTCCGATTCTTCAAAAAATTCCTTAATACAGTACAACCAGTGGTTAATTAAGAAACAATAAAAGATTATTTATTTTTTGAACAAGAAAAGAAAGATGCAGTTGCATTTTCTTCGGCTTCCGTTATCTATTCATCCATTAAGGTATTGTAATAAATATTCATTTGAACTTTATAAAACATTGTTAGGCAATTTCAGAAAAAAAAACACAATGGCCGTTGAAAAGCTTTGCTTGTCGAAATTTTATTTCACATTAATGTTAAAAATTAACTTAAGGTGGCAAGAGGCGGGAATCTTTTTATAGTAAATGAAACTTGATCGCATTGACTTTTTCATCAGATGATTGTCTCCATCTTGTTTTCGAAAATTCGCTTTCCCACTAGCTTTTGCAGACCGGAAATTGAGAAAAAAGCAAAATAATGTACTCTCTCTATTGTACAAGCTGTACCAATTTATTAAAATTTATATGCTAATTTTGCTTGAAATTGTCCCATCGTATTTGAGGTAATTCTTACGACTTCGCCAATTTAGATTCTTTTTATATCAATTCGAACATTTTCTTAGGATATTTTCTGAACAACAATTAATAAATTAATAAATTCTGGAACTATATTCATTTCTGGGGATATATTAATTTCCAGAGACGTCTGGTCACACTAAATAAAATATACAGGGTGATTATAATTAAAGTTCAACTTTCAAAAAGCTGTAAAAAGAATAACCACTGGTCAGAATGACCTGAAATTTGACTTAAATATACGTAAAAAAGGGGGAATTGACATGGAATAAGAAAAAAAAAAAGATTTCCAAGCTGAGATGGAAAACATTGGTTTTCAATTGTCCTGAGGCCAAAAACCGCAGAAAAACAAACAATTTTATTTATCGCGAGACTTGCGCAATAAATGTTCAATATGCTATCCACCGTCTTCTCCCACAAGTTGAAACCTAGAAACATCATGTTCCACAACAGATCGGAGTCGTTAAGATTATTTTGCACAATGCGTGTTGACGGTAACTGCACTAGGTGGCTTGATATGTTACTAAAGGAAGCGATGAATTATGTAAATGTTGTGGCCCCTAATCTGGACATTATTTTACCGAGTTTTGGTAACCGTACTATAGTTTCCTCTCTGGGGCGGATTAAGTAGGGATAGTTTAATTATGACCACCCTATACAGGGTGAGTCAAAAGTCGATTACCCCCCTCTTATCTTGGATACCATACCAATGTAGTTACGCAAATTCCATTACAGGGAATGAATATGACCTTGAGGGTGCTCTAAATATGTAAATTAGGACACATCCAAATTCTATATCGAAAACCGTAAGAGATACACAAAAAATTCCAATTACACATTTCTTCAACAGCAAATTCCAAACAAAACAAAAAAAAGTTCACCAAAATCCGATGAGCGGATCACCCACAAACCCTATTGCAAGCTCTGTAACATTAAAACCTTATCAATACTGAGGCAAGGGATGAGTGGCCATAGGAGGAAACAAGAGCAACAGAGTCCAAAGATCCTGGGTTCAAGTCTCGGAAGTAACCACCGAGTGTTTTTTTCTTCTGAATACCATTTACCAAGTATAAAAATTATTTCATACACTATCCTCATCCTGTTCTGGAAAGTTCCACAATTTACCATAAAGTCACCAGTTTCCTGTACAATTGGTATAAAAAGGCATGTTGACGCTGAGAAAAAAAATCATACCAAAGCAAGATGGCACAGTACACTAACTAGGAAATGAATAACACGGTCCTCTGCTTTGGTGAGGCGAGGCAAAGTTATCATGCAACAACCAGGCATCGTTGAAATGTCGTGCGGAATTTTGCTATGGTGCAAGTGGACATCACATTGAACACTATCTGGATTGATGGAAAGACTTACTTTGTATCAGATGACTGTACGCAACAAACGGTAGAAGAGCCAATTGTCCTTTTGCAGAGCTTGCAATGAGGATTGTGGGTGATCCGATCATCGGATTTTGGTGAACTTTTTTTTTTGTTTTGTTTGGCATTTCCTGTTGAACAAATGTGCAATTGAAATTTTTTGTGTATCTCTTAAGGTTTTCGAGATAGAATTTGGATGTGTCCTAATTTGCATACTTGAGATGATGAAAGGCGCGCCATCAGATAGAGCACCCTCAAGTTCTTATTCATTCCATGTATTGGAATTTGCGTAACTACATTGGTATCCAAGATAGGAAGGGGATAACAGACCTTTGACTCGCCCTGTATATAAGGTACGTCGCCTAAAGTGAACCAATAGCCAAATCCTAAAATACAAATCTGACAGAGTACTTTCAATGGAAGAATTATCGTACTTATGTGTATTCCATTTTCAAAAAAACTGACGCCATTTTCGAATATGGAAGTTAACTTTGAAATGTGTAATGGAAACCAATATTTTAATGGCTTTTTCAGACTGTACACAACATTTGAGAAATGTTTTATTCTTGAGTTCTTTCAGTTGATCCAGCAGATTATTAGAATTAGTGTTTGAATTTTTAAAAAAAGTTAAAAAAAAAGAAATTGCTCATCAATATAAACAAAAAAAAAAAAAAGGTTGACGGTGGTATAAACCGAAAATCCTCACTGGTACGTTCCTGTTGATCATCATAGATCCTGGTCTATCAACGTGTGATGTGGTGTTTTCAGAGGGAAGATTGCAGGGCCACATTTCTTTGATTAACCTCTTAATGTAAGGTTCTCCACCAGACTACTCCCACATAGCGCAGATCGCCGTTACGAACGCTTTCCATGACAGATGGATTGGCCGAGGAGGTCTATTTAAATGGCTTTCTCGATCCCTTGATCTAATTCTTCTCGTCTTGTTTTTCTTTGGAAGGCTTGTTAAAGACACAGTTTACAGAATTCGATTAACAACACCTGAGGATATGCAGTGCAAGGTCCGAGCTGCATACAATGCGTTGGAGAATGGAACGATACTGCATTCAAAAAGGTCTCTGCAACATCGCTTACCAATAAGAACATGTGTTTGTACATTAATTATAGCATTTATTATACAACCATTGTTTTGCATTATTGTTAAAATGTTATGTTCAAATAAAAATGATGCAATCCGTTTTATAATCCATTGTGTTTAGGAAAAAATTGTTTTTTTCTTTAAATCCAAACACACAACACTTTCACTGCCTCTATCTCCTAAACGGTTGAATCACTTGAAAAAAAAAACCACCAAGAATAAAATATTTCTTGTACAATCTGAAAATATCTAAAATAGGGGTTTCCATTGTACATTCCAAAGTTGACTTTACATTCGAAAATGGCATCGGTTTTTGTTTTTTTTTTTTTGTTTTTTTTTTGGTAATGGAATGCACATAAAAACCCCTCACATAAATGTACAATAGTTTATACACTGAAAGTACTCTTTCAGATTTGTATTTTTAAGTGTTTCTATTGGATCACTTAATGTATATAAATCCAATTTAATGACAGTATTTTCAGAATTTTTTTTTTTACTTTTTATTTCATATGAATTAATTCATTTAATAACTTTTGAAAAATTTTTATTGGTTAATTTTTAGAGCTTCAATTAATTTGACATCGTGTCCTTTGCTCTACGAACATAAATGTTAAGCCTTGGCCTCTCGTTTTGTGCTAAATATGGTCATCCCAGCAACCCATTATTTGGGATGAAAACAAAAAAGCCATTTATCCACGCTGCATTGCTCGTGTCTAGGTCTACAAAGACCGCTTTTGATGCTATGGCTTCCGGATATTAGGCAGAAGAATGGGAAACTCCACTTGGTTCTTTTTAAGCAATGAGGGCGCGGCATTGGAGAAATTCAATAGCAAGCAACAAAAAAGCGAATGAAAGGGATGGTAAGAATGGAGAAAAATCGAGACAAATGCTTCTCTTAAAATCAGATCCTCTAATTAGGAGGCTTCTATCCAATTTCTAGATATGCGATAAAAAAGGCCTAAACCGTCCATTGCTGAACAAAAAAGCTAATGCAGTTCCTAATGCTTCCAAATAAATTGAGCATTGCCACAGGAAGAGTAGTAAGTGAGAAAATTCGATATTTCCTAGAATTACTACATTTTGAGCTAACATTGTGCCTAATTTTTCAATTGATATTTCTAACAAATAAAGTGAGCATGTATTGTCAAGTTACATGTGTTTTTTGCAATAAAATCAGCAATAAAGTAATTGCAAATCGTTCTTTAGCTTCACCTGAAAAGTTTACTTTTTGGCGTTAATTACCTTCCTCGTGTGAATGCCACAGTTTTATACGGGATATTAAAATTGAGATTTAACGCATGCTATTGTAAAAAAATTAAACCCCAATAAATATTATAGAGAATTAAAAATATACAGAATCCGTCAAAAAAAAAATGTATACACACTTCAGCAAAAGAATAAACTATATAAAACTTGTAACACTAAATTCATACAGGCATCAAGTATTGAATATATGTCTTCTTTGACTTCTACAATTACGACAGGTGTTCAAAGTGATTATCATAAGTGTTGATATAATTTTGAATAAGGCGAACATTTGTATTTTCCCCAGCAAACACTTGTCAAGTAATTTCCTTTGTCTAGGTGCAAGTTGTGGCCTTCTTTTATCGGGATCTCTTCTTTCAGTGCATTTAATAATATTGGGATGTAAGTTTTAGATTTTGCTGTTACTGAAAAAATTATAGATGACTTCTAATAAAGCGTGTATACATTTTGGCCCACTCTGGGTGTCTATAAAAATCCCTTGAAGACCAAGAAACAATTCAATAATATTGGGTTGGAAAGAAAGTTCCCGCACAAAAATTTTTAACGACTAAATAAACGGAAACAATGCGGCGAAAGGCACATATCAACCTGCAATGTACAAATTTGACCTGTACTTTATTTTTTGTAAATTTCATTGTTGTAAAAATCTAAATTTTCATTGTTGGGATGGCAACTATCGCCTGTCATGCAAATGCAGCACCACTCATCATGGCAACCGATTGTTCGTTTAAACAAAATGGCGTAGAGCGATATATGCACCAAAGTGGAACAACAAGTAATCATCAAGTTTCTCTACAACGAATGTGTGAAGGCATCTGAAATTCATCAGAGACTTCAAAGACAGGTCACTGAGTCATGTTTGTCTCGATCAACCGTATTTGCTTTGTTCCAAAAGTTTAAAAGAGGGCGAAAATCCACCGGCAATGAGAGACAAACATGACTCAGTGATAAGAACAAATGAGCTGATAAGAGACAACAGTCGGATTCATGTCCGAGAATTGGCTTCAGTACTGAACATGATCCACGATAAGCTGAAGTTCAACAAGATCTGTGCTAGAAAGGTCCCTAACCAACTCTCCGAGGAACACAAAACCACCCGGATGGAAATCTGTTCCATTCTGTTATAGCGATAGAACAAGGAAGGTGTCAGTTTCCTAAGGCGTATTGTGACCACCGACTAGACGTGGATTCATCACCATACACAAGCATGAGAGTATGGAGTGGCGACACACTGACTCATCACTACCTAAGAAATTCAAGATGACACCGTCGGCAACGAAAGTGATGGCGACTGTATTCAGGGACATTAAAGGTATCATTCATGTCGATTTTCTAAAAGAACGTCGAACCATAAATGCAGCCTACTACTGTGACATTTAGAGGACGTCCCTGATCCCGGCACCAAGGAAAAACCGACCAGGACTCCTTAACAGTGGTGTTTGTTTTCTGCAAGACAATGCCAGACCATACACAGTCAAACCGACTATGGACACACTGACGGAACTCATATGGGACATCATACCACATCATCCATAAAGTCCGGATCTCTCATCGTGCGACAATCACGTTTTTCTCCATTGAAAGAGTTCTTGGGAGGGCAGAGGTTCGGTTCCAGTGAGGAAGTGAAAAAGACTGTCCTGACGTGGTTTCGACATCAGCCTGAAGATTTCTATAGAACCGATATCCAGATGCTCCCAGAATGCTGGAAAAATGTTTAGAAAAGCAAGAAGAATTCTGTCCAACACCCACTGCTAACGATGGGGTAGATCATGGATACCTGTATGGCAAAATGTAGCAGGTTTGCCTCGAAGAAGTCACCTACTGCAGATGTGAGGTCCGCAAAGAGCCGAGTGGATAAGACTAAGGAAATTAGCAAAGAGCAGAGTCAATTCGGAGGAAAATTTATGAAATCTCTAAAACTAACCCTTCATACAATAACTGCTTAAAAACTAATTTTTGATAAGACAATCCAATAATGAACTTTATATTTTTGAAAATCGTCGCTTGTTCATTAGTGAAGATTTAACATAGAATAAGCCTTCCTTAGGACATTTTGTTTTCTGATGAGACAACATTCATTACTTCCGGAGCAGTAAACGGACACAACTGCCGCATTTAGGCTCACAAAACCCCAACGTTCTAACGGAGCATATACGCGACAGCTCAAAGGTTAAGGTTTGATGCGGTTTAATTCATGATCGAGTAATCAGACCTTTCTTTTTCGCTGAGAACACCATTACCGCTGCAACCTACCTAGATATGCTGGAGAACTACCTGATTCCACAGGTGGAAGAACTGCAGCCCAGCATAGTCAACCAACAAGATGGAGCACGTCCTCACTGGGGCCTGCAAATTAGGCAGTGCCTTGATACGAACTTTCCAGGACGATGGATTGGTAGGGATGAGCAAATCCCTCGGCCTCCTCGCTCACCCGAAGCGAACCCTCTGGATTTCTTCTTCTGGGATATGTGAAAGACAGAGTGTACAATACCAACGTTGATCACATTGAAACTCTCAAGAACAGAATAATTGAAACTATCGCTGAAATCACCCCCGAAATGCTACCCCGAATATGGGAGGAAATCGAGTTTCGCTTTGACGTCCTTCTCGTCATAAATGGGGGGTGGGGGGCACAGTGAAATTTATTAAGGCATGCTAATAAACTTTTTGTGTATTTCATTTTGAATAAAAAAAAATCACGTTAAAATCTATAATAGTTTTTGAGTAATAAACATGTACAATAACTTAGAAACACCCTGCATTTTATTGTCCATTACAAATTATACTGTTCACAGGATTGTGAATCAAATAAATTCATTTTGCATCTCTTGACTAGTCCTATAATTTTGTACAGGACTGTAGCATGTTTTCGCGTTCGACGATGGTGTAACACCGAAACGCGTAAAGATTAATAAACATTCTACCGTTTCATTTGTATGAACTTTATTCTTTTTCTAGAACTATTTTCCCAGCATAATTTCTGCAAATGACTTTATTCTGTATTCAACAAATCAGTTGACTGTTTATAGTATACAATGTTTGGACCAACCAGCAATGTCAAGAAAAACTGAATTTATACGAAAATTATTTTACACCTTCAACTCTTAAGTAAATATGAAACAATATTCAGGGAAGAAACAAATTTATTTCTGCGTTGTTGGTTTCTTTTTACCTAAAATCAAAATAAGACTGGCCAAATGTCTGGACCACATTTGTATACATAAAGGGAAAAAAGTATTACATCAATAACTAATGAACTATTTTGATATTTGATATCATTTTGACTCTACAATATGTGACAAACGACCTGAAATGGAATTAAATAAGCTTTTAATAACATTTGGCTTAACAGCTTTCTGAATGGCTGCTATTAGTTGTTCTCGAGATTTGTACTGAGTGTTTTGGTGAATATTTTGTTCCATGAGATGCCACACATTCTCAGTAATATTGAGATCTCGATTTCCAGCAGTCCAAGCAAAAGTGGAAATGTTGTTGCTCTCAAACTTGGCTTTCACAATTCGTGCAGTATAGATTGCAAGACTGTCCTGCTGCTAAATCCATGGTTTTTGCTTAAACTAGACTTTGTACAGAGAGATGAACACATTGTGAAGATCATCTTTATATTGAGCTCTTGTGCAATGTCCATCTATAATGTGAATCTTCAACTTTCCGTTGCTTCCAATGGCACCCAGAATCATCCCTCCACTACCACCCATTTGCCGCTTAATTCGCAGTGGTACAAGTGTTTCTTTATCACGATTCTCTTCATAAGAAGCTATATTATCAGGACCATCCAAACTGATTCGTTTTTCATCAGAAAACACAACCAATAGGAAGTCTGTGTTTTCACGCAGATGATGTCTCCAGTCTCTCCTGCATGTGTATCTGTGTTAGTGGCAATTTTTTGGGTATAATTTCATAGGCAAAAGTTCTGAGCACATAGTTTGCAGCGAACTGTTCTTCTTGAGGCAGCAAGTAGCAGATTAAGTTTGACTTGTGTGATGTTGACTACATGCCCAGATGTAATATCATGTCTAACATATCTCTTAATTCTTGATTTGTCTCTTCGCGTCAGTGCACAAGGTCGTCCTATTTCCGTCCTATTTTCCAATTAACATTTTTAACAATTCTGATAAAGATTTGTAGCTCACACGGAAGATTTCAGCAACTTTTTTGAAGTTTGTAAATTGCTTGTTAAAATTTCTAATTCGCTCTTGTTGGCCTTCAGTTTAGATTGTACAGTAGATAATATGGTTTTAGTGCTCACCACACAACATACTGACCCGTAATATGCAAATTATTTGCATGTTTGTGATGTTGGTCCAAACTTTTGGCCAGTCTTATTTTGATTTAAGGTAATAAAAAAGCAACGACGAAGAAATAAATTTGTTTCTTCCCTGAATATTGTTTCATATTTACTTAGAGTTGTAGGTGTAAAGCAGTTTTCGTATAAATTCATTTTTTCTTGATTTTGCTGGTTGGTCCAAACTTTTGGCCACCAGTGTACCATCATAATCTGTATATAAAAGGTGTCTTGCATGCCTCTTCATATGTATCCTTGAAAATGCCAGGAATAAAAGGCGAAACCGGTCGGTACTCTGTGTTTTCTTTCCCCATATGGACTGTAAGGACTCCATCAACTTCTTGTTTTGTAATATGAACATTTTTTGTATCAAAGATCAGAACTTTTTACAATCAAGCATTATTAAACTCTCATACGGCAATGAACTTTTTTCTACAAAGTGGAACTATAAATTTATTTTTGGTGCTTGGGCTTCAATAGTAGAAACTAGCGTAAGATTATAAATTCGCCTTAAAGTATTGCTCAATATAAACAAACTCTTTAAAATAATCTCAAGATTGTCCACAGTAACGTTGCCAAGGATGGAAAGCCGATGAATGCCATATGATGCATGTAAGTCACTTAAGTTTCTGAATGCTTCCCCGCAGCACATTAGTTTTCCGAAACGCGCACCCATTGCATTTCTGCATTTAGTGATGACAGCTAGAATGATATCTAGAATCGCATACATGGCAGGAAAAACTGTTGCCGTGAATTCTATTACGATTTTCGATTGAGATTATTATTTCTTTGTCAAAAAATTCATTGTTAAGTTTTATTATAACGAATTAAAGTACACCAGAATAAAAATTTTCACCTCCTGGGAATGTTGGGATATATTATAAAAAAACAGAAGAAATTCTGTACATTTCAATATAATAGGTCATGTAATTATTTTGAATTTAACTGATGAATTTCAAAAGATTGCAGGCCTATAGTTAACTTGTAAATGGAAATTGTTTGCATAGTAAGTATAAGGGATTTTACAAAAAAAAATTGAAGTTAAAACTAAGCTTCATGAAGAAATTCCGATATCTGAGGATTATTCTAAGACATGATAAGACCTTGGATGTTTTATCTGGCAGTATTAAATCATTAGATATTGACATTTTTATCATTTTAATTCCTTTCGTCAGATAGCAGCACAGTTTATGTAAAAAGAAAAGCAAAAGTTAGTTTCTTTTTAATATTAATGCAGCACTTCAAACTTCTAAATACAATGAAAAGATCATTACTGAGATTACTATGTTTGTAAAACGGAATTTAATGAAAAGTTACTCACAACACGAAAGTACTTCATCAATTAATCGCACAAGATTAGAAAAGAAAGAAGAATCTACGTTCACCTGACTCCTACTCGAGGGAATTCGCCGAGAATTTGACACTTAATTTTCCAATTCACTTAGAAACAGTTGATCTGATGATATTGAATTAGTTTTAGATAAAGAACAAGAATTTGCTTGAAAATTCTTCTGACTCCGAAAATACAGAAGATGTTTCAGGTGAAGAAAATGGCAATGATACATCAGCGGAAATCGAGACATAAAATTATGTACAGAAAGTGAAGCCCAGCAAAAAATTAACGATGATACTTCGAATGTTTCTCTGTAAGAGCTAGATGCGGTTATTTCCTTGATTTATTCCCTTGAGTCAATGGGATTTAGATCTTCTGTGATCGAAAGAGTGGGTTCACCCTGTTTTCAATGAAACAATGAGCGGAAACAGATTCAAAGAAATGCTGAAGTATTTGCGTTTTGACTTGGAAAACACAAATCTGTACAACTAACTGCACTGGCTTCAGAAGTATGGAATAAATTTAGACAACTAACTGTCAAATGTGTTATATTCCTGGTGAGAATTTGACCAGTTATTTTCATCTAAAGCTAGATGTCCATTTCTTCAATATATGACAAATAGTCGAATTTTTGGCGTCGACTACTAAGATCATTTTGCGCTCTTTACTCAAGTTATATCTGTACGCAGCCCGGGACAAACACAGACATCCATGCCCATGCCCAAACCCACGACCAGGTGGACTCGAGACCTAGAAAGCCTACGCCCTGCCCTCTCGGCCATCTGGCCGGCATATAAAATCATGGCTTTTGGCGGATGTTGACAGTAAATATTTGTGCAGTTGGTTTCCGTATTTAGGTAAAGACTAAGAGCGTGCAGAATCTTTACCTGAATATGTGATTACGAAATTATTACAACCGCATTTGAATAGGGACGCAATATTACGACTGATAATATTTTATCTCCCTAAAATTGGCAAATATAAGGTCTGAGAACACCAATATCGGTGGAATTATGCGTCGAGCAAGAAGGGAAATACCAGCAATTTCTAAAATAATTCGCGCACCATTGTGAAGTCATATGACGACACAACCCTTACGGCTTATCAAAGAACGCCCGGAAAAAATGTCACCGTTCTAAATACGTTGCATCCGCATGAGGAAATGTGCACTGGTCCAAAATAGTTTTTTGAAATAATTCATTTTACAATGAAATAAAAGCGGTTGTGAATATAATTGACCAAACGGCACGCAAATATTGCGTCTGTAGACAATCCAACAATTTATTGCGTTGCAATAGCAAGAGTGCATGTATAGGGGAAAATATCTTGGCATTGAATGGTGGGTACAGCTGCCATTTTTTGAGGGCAAGAGGAAGGCAATCCTATACTGCTACTCATCGAAGTGCGCCGTTTTTGCCCGACTTGTTATTGTATAACGATGGTAACGAGTTGTTGCGTGTTTGGATGTATTGTATAACAGTGGGATAAGTCCAGAGCCATGGCAGCCATGGGTCTCGATGCCCTCAAAAGATGGCGGATAATCAATGTTTATTTTATAAACGTAGGAGTTGTGATAAAATATATTAATTAAGACAAATAAAACTCCTTTAATTAAAAGAAAATAAATAAATTAAATTAAGTAATATAAAACAATGAAAAAAGTCACCCAATGATAAAGTAAATGTTGAAGGATGAGTTTCTCCACAAGACCTTTGTTTCATTTGTGTTTCGTCCTTCAACATTTACTTTATCATTGGGTGACTTTTTTCATTGTTTTATATTACTTAATTTAATTTATTTATTTTCTTTTAATTAAAGGAGTTTTATTTGTCTTAATTAATATATTCAATGTTTATGTTTTGATATTTCTTCCTATTGAATTGCTGGCAGAAACGAATTATCCTCGCATTCGGGAAAACTCGCGTTGAGAACATGGGTTCGGCTCTGCGCGTGCTCTAAACGTTAATGAGATGGTGCGCGTGCAGGATGCACGTGTTTGACGATTATTGAAAGGGCAGTTCGGTCTCTAAATCAAGAGTATTTTTTTATTCCTAGGGAGCTTAGCATTTATTACGATAACTTGAAAACGAATTAACTTTTTCACAGTCTGTTTTCACCAATCCATTAATATGGGACAGAGTAGGAACAAGTACGAACGTGAGATAGCCGGAATAAGTACGCACTCTAATGCAACGTGCTTTAATGGTACCATTATGATACCCTCTTAAATATTTCCTATAACAAGATATGGCATATAATATATCAAACAAATTGTCACAACATATCATGATCGAATATACCGGTATATAATGATAGTCTGAATTGTTTAGTAGTACGTGTTTTCGTGGTACCAAGTGGTACCATTGGACCATTCAATGCTAAAATATGGCATGTAATATATCAAACAACTTGAAATAACGTGCCATGAGTGAATATAACGAGTAAATAATGATAATGGTATTGGTTCAGTAGCACGTGCCCTAATGGTGCCAAA
>JAHWFO010004193.1:2140658-2178504 GCA_023313115.1 Rhysida immarginata
TAACAACGTGCCATGAGTGAATATAACGAGTAAACAATGATAATGGTTTTAAATTTAAAAACATTGGGTATGAATAAAAACATTGGGAGGCCCTCTTTATTAAGAATTCTGATTGTACTCTGGCCAAAGCGTCATACGATATTCACAGTGATTGGAGCATTTTGTGAGTGATGTCATATCCTTTGACTCCCTTCCTTCCTTTTTAGAATTTGCCTCATTTGTTATTTTTTTGTTTGGTATCTCCCTCCTACATTGATTCTGAAGATGAGCAGCTGGACTGCTTGAAAACGTTAAAGTCATGATACGACATTTTGTTTACTATGTTCCTTTTTTTTTGGAGGATTTTATTTTCATTATCATGTAATTTCTTCATTGTATAAGAAGTTTCGTCCATGTCAGCAGTCCCGCCTTACAATTTTTGTGTTGTTTGAAGTGAAAAAACGAGGGTCCAAAGAGATGCGGTAGAATTTTTTCTACCGCATCTCTTTGGACCCTCGTTTTTTCACTTCAAATATCATGATGATGCTCGATGAACTCCAGGTATGTGAAATCATTCAATTATTTTGTGTTGTGTACATGGAGGTTGCACTATTTCTGTGTGATGTCTTATACGAACGCTTCCCAGTGCCATCCATCGCACCATGAAGAATTTCATCTTGGAAGACGCTTTTGTAAATAATATCATCCGGTTTTTTTAATTGTATGTATTTTATTTTATTGCAATCTTCAGACCACAAACTTTAGACTTTATATGCATTTTGTTTTTAAATTGTGTGTTTGTTTTGGCGTAGTATTTTTGGCTTTATATTGCTTTCTTTGATAATAATTTTTTATTTTGGAAAATTTTATTAAGAAAATTATAAATTTTCGATTTAATTTGATTTTCTTTTCAATTTTGGATTTGTTACATTTAAGTCTAGGGGTAGGCGGGCTGTTTGTCCTTTATGGTAGACTTCTTATATTTTTTTTTTTTTACAATTTTTGGTTGTTAGGTTAAATTTTTCTTTGGTTGGGTTAATAAACTAATTGATGTTTATTTTGGAGGAATTTTTTATTTTTTATGATAATGGTATTTGTTTAGTAGCATGTGCTCTAATGGTGCCATATGATACCATTGGAACTTTCATTGCTAAGATATGGCATGTAATATATCAAACAACACGTAACAACGTGCCGTGAGTGAATATATTGAGAAAATAATGATAATGGTTATTGGTTTAGTAGCACGTGCCTTAAAGGTGCCATATGATACCATGTGGTACCATTGGAACTTTCAATGCTAATAAGTGGCATGTAATATATCAAACAATCGTAACAACATGTCATGCGTAAATATAACGAGAAAATAATGACAGTGGGAATTGGTTTTGTAGCACGTGCCCTAATGGTACAATATAGTTTTGTTAGAACTTTATATGCTAAGATATGGCGTGTAATATATCAACCAACTCCTTACGCGTTATTAGATCTATTGATATCCATAGCTTATTTTCATCAAGAGCATAATGCTGTTAGGCTTAACGGTATCTAAAACTCATTACTGTTATACATATTGCTAATTAATAGTAGTTAATCGTTTGCTTCAATAGTAGATGATAACGTAGACGCACTTTAGTAATTTAATATGAAAAAATAATAGATGCTTACACATAACGCTTCAGTAATTGAGGCTCACTTCGATTAACATTATGTGGGAATTCTTATGTTGTTAAATGTATAAGGAATAACTTCACTCTCCATTTAAATTTCAGTTCTTCAAGTTATTCGTTTAAATTCTCTCTATTCATTAGCTTATTTAAATAGTAATTTACAATTTAGTTTAAACCCAAATAGTATTTAGGTTTCACCGAAACTGAAATCCACCCATTTGGGTGACTTTCGGTGAAAATCATGAAAATTTGGCAAAACGTGTGCACGAAACGGCAAATCAACCCATTTGGGTGACTTTCGGTGAAAATCATGAAAGTTTGGCAAAACGTGTGCTTTATTTATTTACTCTCAAGTATTTTAAAATGTTGGTTAATTCTATATATCCATGTACGATGCTATAACACGAAAATGTGCTCCCTTTATCCGCTTTGGCGGTAAAATCATTCTTGCTATAATATACAGTCAGTTTCAAAATGTTAAGGCCACCCTGCATTTTCATCTCCCCATTAAACATTTTATTTTTGTTTCTGCAAAATACAAGGTTTAACAATCATTTTGAGTTAGGATTAAGATAGTACACAAGCACTATCTTACAACATATTAGCAATAACAGATGTCAAAACAAAAGAAAGTTATACGGCATCAAATCTTGGAACAGTGTTTCACAAAGTAAGGTCCAAATGTCAAAATATCAAGTCCATCACTGAAATTTCATTGAATATAAATGGGATATTCCATTTGTATTCATCCAATAACTGAAAAAGGGTAAACTGAGAATAAAGAGACATGTAATCTTATCTGCATATGCTTTCGTTTGTGTGATTTCATGTAAAAGTGTCATAAAATGGGGAAAACAAAGACTGTGAAAGGACACAGGAGTGTTATAATTAAAAGTCATCAAAAAGGACACAGCAGCAGACAAATAGCTAAGGAGTTACATATCAGTAAAACAGGTGTGTTAAACACCATTAAACGTTATAATGAAAGTGGAACTATTGCTACGAAGAAGTCAACCGGACGGCCTCCATCCACAACAAAACGTGATGACACTGCTCTGAGGCAGCGAATTGTCATCAGAAAACGACATGCACCTGTTCCTGAAATAGCAGCAGATTGGTGTGAAGTCATTGGCAACAATGTGTCAACTGCTACGTGTCGACGGCGCCTTGCAAAGATGGGTTATAAATCCTGCAACGCAAAATCAAAACCACTTCTGACTGAAAAACAAAAAGCAAATCGACTGGCATGGGCAAAGGAGCGTCAGGACTGGTCTGTTTAGAAGTGGAACACCATAATATTTAGTGATGAATCAACTTTTGAGGTTTGTTTTGGAAGTGTTGGTCGCAAAGTGATTAAACCGAAGGGTGAAGAATACTTGCCTGATTGCGTTCGACGCAGCTCAAAGTTTCCAGCTAAGCTAATGGTTTGGGGATGCATGTCTGGTATTGGCACTGGTTCTTTACAGATTGTTATCGGGACTGTGAATGGTGAAAAGTACCGTGATATTCTAGAAACGTCACTTTTGCCATCTATTGCAAAACTGTATCCACGTCGTCGGCGCTTCATTTTTCAACAAGATGTAGCAACATGTCATACCGCTGGCTTGAAGAAAGAGAGACTCAAGTAGTTTGGTGGCCTGCCAACAGTCCCGATTTGTCACCCAATGAGAATATATGGTCACAAATCACAAATGAAAAAACGTGTTCAGATAAGGAAACCTCGCACTAAACAAGATTTGGAGAACGTTTTGATTGAAGAATGGTCTAATATCAGTCCTGAATTATGTACAAACCTTGTTGCCAGTATGCCTCACCGTATTGCAGCAGTTATCAAAGCAAAGGGTGACGTAACAAAATATTAATCAGTGATGGACTTAACATTTTGACAATGGTTCTAACTTTGTGACACGCTGTTCCAATCTTTGATGCCGTATAACTCTTTTGTTTTGACATGTGTTAATGCTAATTTGTTCTATGACATTGCTTGTATACTACTATTGTAATTTTAACTCGAAATGTCTGCTAAACCTTGTATTTTGAAAAAACTAAAATGAAATGTTTAGCAAGGAGATGATAGTGCAGGGTAGTCTTAACATTTTGAAACTGACTGTACTTGAATCTGCAGTAATAAACTCACGGATCATCTATCGCAAAATCAATGGAACGAATATATCTCACCATAACTTCATTCTTCAGCTTGTGAGTGAACTTCGAAAGGAATATCCGAAAAAATGGTGTAGTTCAATAAACAAAGATTGCTTTCGAAAATAATTACTCTTACTGAAGAAGAAACAGTTACACAAATTATTAAGAGGCGGCAATGTTAAATAAATAAAAGATGTTTTAAAAAAAGTACTTCGGAGATTTATACCAATTGTTAAAAAGCTCTGTGGAAAATGTGACAAGAATTTAAAAAAAAAAACTATTGTTGGTTGTAAGCGTCCAATCGAAAATTTGAATAAAATTAGGTATTTACAAATTAATGTATATTATTATCTTTTATTTTTATGTCATTTTTAAATAATCTTTTATCAGATCAAATTGACGGGTATGACACAACAGTCGGCCCTCCTAATTTGTATTAGTTACACTTACGATTTCTCTTTTGTAATTTGCTATACATTAAACAAAGCATACAATTAAACAACTACTGCCTGTCATGCAAATGCAGCACCACTCATAAGGTTACCACGACAAACAAAATGTTGGACAGCAACGTGTCGACCAAAGTGGAACGACGGATAATCATTAAAGCTGCGTCTAGAAATTAACCGCGAGGCGAATATTCGCCACCGTTCGCATCTACTTGAACCCCAACCCGTCTCAAAAATCACCACAAGGTGCGCATGGTAGACAGAAAGTCGTCTCAAAAGTTCCTTCTTCCCCACCGCGAGTAACCACTCGCAACCCTGGTCATTTGCCGGTTGCGGCGGTTGTTTTCTGAGCTTGCTCTTCGACGCTAGTAAAAATCATGGCTGCCGATCTCTCGATAGAAAATTTTCAAGTCGCCACACAGGGAATTTTTAAGTCTCCGTTATGCGACAAGATTTTTTACGGATGAATTAGATGCAAAGGAACATCATACAAGTCATTTCAATAAAGAAAGTACAGAAAATAAGTATAAGGAAGCATTTTTACCACCCTTATTTTAAAAATGATAGTTTAAGTTTTTTCACTTAGACGAAACAATCTTATTGGCAAAACAAATTCTGACGTCACAAACAGCTCCATGCCGAAAAAATACTGTATTCTTGAAACACTGAGGTATGGATAAAGGGGCATAGTGCCATAACATCCTCGAAATGTCAGTCCTATTTATTTATCGCTCCAATACAAAGGTTATGACATTCCTCTCGATCATAATTTTTAATATATTCGCGTTATAAACAAAATAAAAATGCGAGGACTGTGTATATCAGCTGCGACCGAGCCATATCTTCATCTGAAGATTCAGATGAATCTGATGAAATACCACCTGTGACAATAAAGTTCGGTAAATGACGTCAAATTGCCAACGGTCGTAAGAGTGCACCATCGTCGTATCCTGTCTCAGACAGGTCGAGACATGTTTAAACAAATTTTAGAGAATCAGCGCTGCGAGTGTGTTTATTGTGTTTAAACAGGACATTGAAGAGAGAAGGCGTAGTACGCGCGATCAAACCCCAAAATGGATCAGCGAACGAAAGAGACTCATGAAATGAAGACAAAGTTTATAAAGAAAGTGCTATTACTTTGAAGTGTCTTTATGAGTGGTTTAAACGGTTCCGAGGAGGCCGGAACACCGTAGAAGACGCCCCCCGAAGTGGCCAGACATCCAACGTAATGTTACAACCCAACTGAAGGCTATCCCTAAAAACGACTACGCCAGGAGTTTCCAGGACTTGTACAGGCGTTCCCAGAAGTGCATTACCATCGACGGGGATTACTTTGAAGGATAGTAACTGCTGTTTCATATAAGCGAGCAATCCACTCTCAATATGCCACCATTCACCGAACTTTATTGTCACAGGTTGTACAACAGCAGTTGCTGTTACTGGTTTTGCATTCTTCTTCCAGAAATAATGCAATTATATTAAAATGTAAACACACTAGAACCATTAAAATATTCAAAATAAAATTAATCAGAAAAGAAAGTTTTATTTAAAAAATATTAAAGATAAATTTAGAAGTTTAAATTTAAACTAATATTCTTTTTATAATTTAAAAAAATTTCAAATTAAGCCCTAAATATAACATTTAAAACAGTTGAATCTCAACCAAGGTAATGTGCAGTTTTAAATGTTATATTTAAGTCTTAATGTGAAAATTTTTTTAAATTATAAAAAAAAAAATTAGTTTAGATTCAAAATTCTAAATTTATCAGTAGTATTTTTTTTAAAAAATCTGTCTTTCTGATTAATTTTATTTTGTATCTTTTAATGGTTGAAATGTGTTTACATTTTTTATTTCAACGTATTATCTCAAATAATGCAAGTAGGTTTCTTTTTTTCCTCGCGTCTCTTTTCAATAATAAAGTTATTAGCTGAATCGAGGCTTCCGGGTTATTAGTATAATCTCGGAAATCTTAGCTGAAGCAATGGCGACTTGTGACTGTTCAGCGGTGTTGAACCACAGCGTCTCGAAAATCACCGCGACCAGACGCGACTGCGTGTGATCATACCATGTGACGTGGCAATCGGGCGGTCGTTACGCAGTTACTTTCTAGACGCAGCCTAAGTTTCTCCACAACGAAGGTGTGAAAGCATCTCAAATTCATCAGAGACTTCAAAGACAGTTCACCGAGTCATGTTTGTCTCGATCATCTGTCTTTGCTTGGTGCCAAAAGTTTGAATGAGGGCGAGAATCCACTGGCAATGAACCTCATAAGGGCAAGGCCAGCAACTGCTGGCATCATTGAGCTGATAAGGGACAACAGGCGGATTCATGTCCGAGACAATCATCATCCACGATATGTTGAAATTCAACAAGATCTGTGCCAGATGAGTCCCTAACTAACTCTCCTAGGATTACTAAACCACCCGGGTGGAAATCTGTTCCATGCTGCTGCAGCGATATGACAACGAAGGTGACAGCTTCCTAAGGCGTGACCACCGATGAGATATGGATTCGTCACATACACCCTGAAAGTAAGCGTGCGAGCATAGAGTGGCGACACATGACTCACCACGACCCAAGAAATTCAAGATGGCACCGTCAGCAACGTATTCTGGGACATTAAGGGTATCATTCATGACGATTTTCTAGAAGAACGTCGAACCATAATTGCACCCTAACATTTTGAGAACGTCTCTGAAGCCTGCACTAAGGAAAAAGCGGCCAGGACTCCTTACCAGTGGTGTTTGTTTTCTGCAAGACAACGCCAAACTACAGACAGCGAAACCTTAACCACCGAGAGAGAAGGCCTCTGCGATGAAACATAATACATTGTTGCCGCCAAACTGACTATGGACACACAGATGGAATCTTACCACGCCCGTCATACAGCCCGGATCTCTCCTCTTGCGACTATCACCTTTTTGGATCATTGAAAAAGTTCTTGGGAGGGCAGAGGTTCGGCTCCAATGAGGAAGTGAAAAGGCTGTCCTGACGCGGATTCGACATCAGCCTGAAGATTTCTACAGAAGGTATCCAAATGCTCCCAGAACGCTGGAAAAAATGTATAGAGAGGCAAGAAAAGTTCTTTGAGAAATAACTTGTGTGGTGTTTTTTTTTGTAGTTTCCTGAATTTATAAAAAATAAAGTCCAGGTCAAAGTTGAACGCCCCTCGTAATTTAATAATTTAATTTAATTTAATTATACAGGGTGTATCTGAAACACTGTCACAAACTTTTAGAGGAGGTAGTATGGATGATTCTAAGCCAAAAAGTTCATATGAAGGAATATAGACAGGCCGTTTTGGTCATCTATCCTTGATACATGAATTACGTGAAAATTATACGGAAGTCTTGAAAAATTATTTGCGGATGAATAGGTCATCTTATTCAAAAAAGTGGAACCATCGACGAACATCCATGTTTAAAAAAAAAAATGTTAATGCAAAACACTAAATAAGAATCGTCTGCACGCTTTACGCTTTAGAAGCGTAAGTATGTGTGTATGCGTGTGTCTGTGTGTGTCTGTGTGTGTCTGTGTATGTCTGTGTGTGTAAAGGCGCATTCGCCTGATCCTGTGCGAAAGCGTGCACACAGCTCTTTTGCGTAGCAAAAGCGCCCACGTGTAAAGGCACCTATATGTGTTTTGCGTTTTTAATATAATGTTAAAAATCATACAACTATCGATTTAAGTTTCAATAATAATCAAGATAAATTTAACAATAAAATGTATACATTTACTGAATGCTGCCTGATAATTATCACTTATCATTGTCAATATTTACATCAATTATAGGAAACAGCAAATTTAAATCATTCAAAATACAAACATATTATCAAAATTTCGTTAATGATGTAGATGACATTTTAATCATCATCAATAATTCAATAATAACATTACTACAACAGTTAGAAAATTCATACCCATTAACTTTCACTATTAATAATATGGACAATAAAATCACTTTTTTAGATTTAAATGTTATAAAAATTAAGAAGAGGTAAAATTCGAAACATACGAAAACCCCACAAAGATTAATCATACCCAACATTATCTGAATATTTCATTTTCATAAGCGATTTTCAAAAGATCCTGATTAGAGTTCAAAATAGCAAACAAAGGGAAAATATTGAATATTTTTTTGGGACTATACAGGGTGTTTTTGAATTGAGTACAGATTTTTTGGGAGATGATAGAAGAGGTCTTTAGAAGTATTTTTTGTCATATGAACATGGGGTCCCCGCAGCTCCGTTTACTTACAATACTGCATTGAACAATCAAGTGACACCGGGACGCAGTGTGCGTTGGCAGGCCTAGATTATTTTATTTTTAGCAATTAACACAAGCAATCTACTGTAATAACTTTTAAAGTAATTGTTTGCAAAGAAATTTCAAGGTGCACGTGCTTGTTTGTTGAAAAGTCTTAGGACAAACTTCGTCAAGGAGATTCCATGGTATCCAACCCCTTTGTAAAATACGATTAGTCCATATGTAAATGAACTAATCGCATTCTGGGAAAGCAGTAGGTAAAGATTTGTTTTAAAAAGTTCACTTGATGTACTTTTTACATGTGTAAAGTTAAACAAACAGTATGAATCGTTGGATTGGTCGTGGCGGACCAGTTGCTTGGCCACCGAGATCGCCAGATCTCACACCGATGGATTTTTTTTTATGGGGAAGCATAAAATCAATGGTGTACTCCGAACCCGTAGATACCGAAGAAGAATTGGCGGCTCGTGTTGTCGCGGCAGCAGGTGACATCAGCGACCGTACAAATCAACTGTTTCCACGCGTACATCAATCCATCATAAGGCGTTGCGAATTGTGCTATGAAGCAAATGGCGGTCATTTCGAACAATTACTGTAAAAGTCATACAGTAGATTGCTTGTGTTAATTGTTAAAAATAAAATAATCTAGGCCTACCAACGCGCACTGCGTCCCGGTGTCATTTGATTGTTCAATGCAGTATTGTAAGTAAACGGAGCTGCGGGGACCCCATGTTCATATGACAAAAAATATTTCTAAGGACCTCTTCTATCATCTCCCAAAAAATCTGTACTCAATTCAAAAACACCCTGTATATTCTGTTGAAATTAAGACGTTTTATTCTTTGAAGATTTCTCTTTGAAAAGATTGACAAGGATTGCAAGATTACATATCCAAATTCACTTTATTGTCATCTGCTGCTTTGAAATGTGTTAACAATTAATTTGGCATTTCCAAACTTTTTTTCATCATAACCAATTTGGTTTGACATATTAAATATACACTATCTACCCAAAAGTAATCGGACACTTTAGATTTTAGACGTTTGGTCGAATGTCAAGAAAAATATTTGACGAATTATCCTGACCCTTCAGGGGTGTAAAGAGGATGTTACACCTCATATATTTCAGCAAAGGTTTTATCCCGAAGGCAAATAGGAGACCAGCAACAAAGTGAACCAAAAAATAATGTTCGGGATCACTCTTTCAATAATAATGCTTGAATTGCGTTGTAGCTTTAGCATATGATTATGAGGCGTATTTACTTATTTGTGTTCATTTGTGTGAGAATAGCACGTATATTCATGAAGATATAAAGGTTTCTTTAAAAGAAATCGAAGCTTTTCGTGAGTTTTTTGTTTATAACATGAAGGTTTTCAACCCATTGTAATGCAATGCCATTTTCAGAAAACTTGACAAACTACAGTTTAGACAACACCCTGCAATCAAAAATATAAGAATATTAAATATTTGATGTAATAAGAGCATTTTTACTAAATATTTAACTGCGCCTGCGCATGCATTACCAAAATGTCTTTTGCATAATTAATTAGCCAAATTTATAGATCTACTGTTATAAAAAGCCCAAGCAAATAGCGTGTCAATTCAGAAAGATATCGCCGATAGAATGAGTTGAATTTCAGTTGCTGTAAAAAATAAACAAAACGATATGTGGTTTTCGCCAACTTTTTATGTTTGGACCGCACACCAGTATCAACTTCTCCTTACGCTGATATGAAGGCATATTGACTTCATATAAGCATATTGACTTCAAATCAGCGTAAGGAGAAGTTTTTCCTTATGTCTGATTAATGTAAAAAAATCGTCGCAGGCTTCAGATAACAGGAATTAGTAAGCGCTCGCACAACCTTTTGCTCTAATGACAGCCTCTACTCTCCGAGGAAGACTTTCCACCAGTTTTTCAAATTAAGAAGCTGGAATTTCCCTCCATTCCTGTCTCAGAACACTGATTAGTTACGGATGAAGGACGGCGTGGTCTGGCTCGTAGTCGACGTTCCAATTCATCCCATAGGTGTACAATGGGATCGAGATGGGGGCTCTGGCCAGGCCAATCCGTTTCATCAATCCCTTTGTCTTGAAACCAGTCGTGTACAGACCTTGCTTTATTGCAAGGAGCATCGTCATGTTGATATAAAACAGGTCCATCCCCGAACTGTTCCTACAGTGTTGGCAATGCACAGTTGTCCAAGATGTATAGATAAGCAACAGCATTCATCGTTCCTTTAACAGAAACAAGCTGGTCCAGTGCGAACCATGAAAAAGAGCCCCATACCATGATGCCACCTTCTCCAAATGTCACAGTGGGCACCGCATACCCAGGTAGGAAATGTTCTCCAGGCATCTGCTAACCCAACTTCGTCCCAGAGTGTGCCACCGTGATTCATCAGTCTATAAGACACGTTTCCACTCTTCCATGCTCCAGTTTCTGCGGATTTTACACCACTCCAAACGTCGCCTGGAATTATTGTCAGTGATGAAGTGCTTGTGAGCAGCAGCACGGCCATGGGAACTCAGGAAATGAAGTTCCTGACGTATGGTGATTGCGCTAGCATCACAGGAAGCATAATTTCTGAACTCTGTAGCAATCATTTTAGCAGAAGACTTTCGAATGCTCCGAGTCACTGTTGCAAATATTCGACGATCTCTGTCCGTTAATTTCTTAGGTCTGCCGGTTCGTGGTTGCACTGTTGTTGATCCGTGAGTCTTCCACTTCGCAGTCACTTTGCCTATAGTTGTACGAATGGTTTTTGTAGAATGGTGGAAATTTCACGGACTGACTTGTTCCACAAGTGGCATCCTATGATGGTTCCACGTTGGAAATCGCTGAGCTCTTTTCAACAACCTGATTTGGGTTTGAAGGTGCGTCATGCTATTTAAATATTTACATGTCATTGTCATATGCTATATTTGGCACATTCCATGATTTATGAGGGGGAGTTCCTAAATTTTTGATCACATAGTGTAACTCGAAGGTGTTCATTCATTCCTTTCATTTCTGATAACAAGCCATCGGCGATGACATAAATTCATTTTATATCTATGATTTTAGCGAAAAGTATTTCTTAAATAAGTTACATAAATCCTCCGAATATTATAAATATGCTTAAAAAACCCTTGTAGCCTCTTTAAACTATAAAGAAACTTGCAATTAATTTTTAAATTATTTAAACTTTAGGAGTACTTTAATAAAATACTAAACTGAATTTGAATTGTCCAACGAGATAGTTAACAAATTATATTTCTCGTTGCATGAGTCCCATACAAAAGAGATCGGGGTCTTCATACCAATGATATAGAGGGACAAAGCTCTCTGTCGTTGCTTCATATTAATCTTTTGAACAATAGAGGCAGAGCCTTGAATAAATCACGTGTACCCCTTCAAGGTGGGATGTACAGGGTCGAGACACTAAATTATGACCGCCACATAGGTTAATGTAAATACGGTTGTGCCCATTCTCAGAGGGAGGGCGGATAAATCTGCCTGTTGGAAGACATATAAAGGTGGTTTCAGAGGAATAGTTTGTACAGCAATGGTCTCCGTCATGAGTAAGTACGCGACCTAACAGACCCTGAAAAAAGTATGATCATCAGATACCGTGCAACAGGCGGCTGCATACATTTCGGAAACCCACAGCTTTCGTGAACTGTTCGCTTAGTACCGTAGTGAAGGTGTACAATGAATGGAAGAATGGACGAGATGTGCATTGCAGGCGTGCGAACTGTAGGGGACTATGGGCCGTTAATGAACTTTATGAGCGGCGCTTGCGATGGCTGGTTAAGAGTGATCAACGCGCTACCCTTCATACATTGACAGCCCAAACGAACGAGGAATACATCAGAAAGCTATCGAGAACAACTGTGCAACGCACATTGGTGCGTCTTGGCTTCCGCAGCAGACGTATGGTTCCAGCACCTATGGTGACAAGTGTTCATCGCAAGAAACGACGTGCGTTTGCATTGCCGTACAAACATTGGACCCTAGACCAGTGGAAAAAAGTTGCATTTTCCAATGAGTCGAATTTTCTACTGCATCGTATCGATGGGCGCTGGCATATCCGCCGGGAGACATCCGAAAACAAACTACCCGAAACCATTGTTGGGCGGCAACAAGCTGGAGGAGACAGTGAAATGGTCTGGGGCATGTTTTCATGGCATGTTTTGGGTCCATTACTTCTTCTGGAATGTACCGTCAATAGCTGTGCATACTTATGCGTTATTGCCGACCAGGTGCATCCCTACATGGCAACTGTGTATCCTGCGAATCATGGAGTCTTTCAACAGGATAATCCCACATGCCACGTGGCCAAAATTTGCCGTGCATGGAATAGGAGCATGAGGATATCTTCCACTTACTACCTTGGCCTCCAAACTCCCCAAATCTTAATCCTTGCGAGAATCTATGGGATCATCTGGATCGACACGTCAGGCAGCGAATCTTCACGAGTTACGTGATGCTCAGCTGTTCGCATGGTCACAGATTCTTATCATTACCTTCCAAGCATTCATTGAGTCCATGCCCCGTCGTCTAGCTGCTGTTTTGGCTGGAAAAGGAGGCTATTCGGGTTATTAAGTACGTAGTCATAGTTTAATCGCTCGACCCTGTAGAAGGTCTTGATCTCTTCCAAGCAAATTCCAAAACAGTGTAATAAATTAAGAACATGATAACCTCAAAATAAAAACTTCTGCTTGGATTGTGACGTCGTGGGCCTGATAAATCAGCCCTCTGGTAAACACTCGCCAAGCCCAGCTTGATAAGTGCTGGACCTTTCCTGCATCACGAGCTTAGATGGCAATATTTGCTATTCTCAAAATAGTTTTCAGTGCGAGAGAAAATTTACCCGAGTTGCAAAAAAATATATACAGGGTGAGGCATTTGTCTTGAGACAACTGAATATCTCGGAAACTAAGCATTATACGAAAAAATGTCCAAAATCAAAAGTGAATTATTTAGCGGGGGAAATTCATTAGTTAAAAAATTACTCCCCCCCCCCCCTTGTGAGGGGGACTGGGGGGAGGGGTAACTTTGAAATCTTAAATAGGAAACCCTATTTTTAATGGTATATTCAGATTGTACACAATATTCGAGAAATGTTTTATTTTTGGTGTTTTTTCAATTGATCCATCCGTTTAGGAGATAGAGGTCCTGAAAGTGTGTAACTTTTAAAGTTTTGAACCCAATTTTATCGATGAAGACAAAGAGATAGAAAGTCGGTCTTACAGACATTTCTATTTTACTTTTTAATGCTCTTTAAGAATCCCAAGTCAGAATTTCAAATATCCAATATTTTTCAATACACACGCATAGACTCTGTCTCCATAGGACTGCTGCCCCCAAAAGTTTACTTGTGCACTAAAAATTTTGAATTTTTGATATTCTGACTTCGGATTCTTAAAGACCATCAAAAAATAGAATAGGAATATCTGCAGACCCACTCTCTATCTCTTTGTCTTCATCAATAAAATTGGATCAAAACTTTAAAAGTTCCACACTTTCAGGGCTTCTATCTCCTAAACGGTTGGATCAATTGAAAAAACACCAAGAATAAAACATTTCTCGAATATTGTGTACAATCTGAATATACCATTAAAAAATAGGGGTTCCTATTTAAGATTTCAAAGTTCCCCCCTCACAAGGAGGGGGAGGGGTAATTTTTTTAGCTAATGAATTTCCCCCGCAAAATAATTCACTTTTGATTTTGGACATTTTTTCATACAATGCTTAGTTTTCGAGATATTCAGTTGTCTCAAGATTAATGCCTCACTCTGTATATATACAGGATGGACCAAAAAACTCGCCACTGAAAATTTCTAAGTCCAATGGAAACGGTCCACAAAGGGGTGAACGATTCTAGAAGAGCGCTACCATTAATTAAGGCAGGCGTTAACGCTAAATGGAACGAGTCGATTTCTAAACGATGTGAACATAATCTTAAATAATACACAAATTTGTACACTTTTTAGATCATTATCTCTTTTATTGAATATTCATTGACTAATCTATTGCCAGAACTCTCGATACCCTACGTCTAGAAATGGACTCATTCCATTTAACGTTGATGCCTTTATTCTAGAATCGCTCACCCGTTTGTGGTCCGTTTCCATTGGACTTAGAAATTTTCAGTGGAGAGTTTATCTTGGTCCACCCTCTATATACCGGGTGTTTCAAAAATGACCGGTATATTTGAAAAATCAATAAAAACTAAACTGGCAGCGATAGAAATACACTGTTTGTAATTTCGAAAGTTTGTCTGCCTGAAAATTTACTGTTGTCCCAAGCATATTGCAACACACCGTGTATTTCTATCGCTGTCCGTTTAGTTTTTATTGATTTTTCAAATATACCGGTCATTTTTGAAACACCCGGTATTTCGTATGGCAAAAAGTATATTTTCCCTTACTAAAATTACCATCATACTCATTCAAACTAGGAAAATTAAATTTCAAATCAGTCGCTACAAAACAGTCTTACTATAACTGAGTAGTTTAAGTAAATAGTCTTAAACGAGTATTCAATCTTTCGTTTTTCAAATATTTTAAGTTTTTATATTCTATCCAACGAAAGTTCGAATGGGCGTGTCCAGTTAAACTTCATATTTCAATTGTTAGACATTGTTGCCAAAGTAGAATCAACAATGTCTAACAATTGAAATAGAAAGTTTAACTGGACACGCCTACTCCAACTTTCGTTGAACTTTAATTTGCTGTAGTAAGAAAATAAAATTTTTGGATAGATTATATCCCTAATAGTTACACCAGTATAATATTTAAAAATTATTTAAATTTAAAATTTTAAAAAAATTAAAAAATAATAAAAGTACAATTCCCGTAAGGATCAAAGTTTTACAAGATATTTTATTGAAAATATGAATTAGTGAAGTGATATGCCTTGCCTCAACTGGAACTAAAATATCAGAAATAAATTATATTTTCACTTAAACTCAACTTTATGCACCCCTCTGAACTCAGTTTCTACCAATTCTAATATTTTTACCAATTATTTTGAATATTCTACATAAGAGATATGATCTACGCATCCTGGTAAATTCATTTCTTACCCAAGAGTGTGCGACAATTAATGCACAATGTAAAAAAAAGTCGATTCATTAATAAGATACATAAACAATTTATTTCCAAAAAAAACATAATACATAAAATAAACAATTGAAAACAAAACACATATTTTTCTGTTAATTGATTAACAATTAAATTAAAGCAAACAATTTTTCAGAAACTGGGATTACAACAATGCAAACACACAATAACTTCTCAATAGTTTTATTTTTACAGGCAGAAGACTGTAGATTATTTAATTCAATAAGGTTGACTACAGGAAAGTGGTTACCTTCTCAGCATTGGTGGAAACTTTCTCCGATGCCTCGCCAACCATTTGCAGATGAGCCAACCAAGCCCTGCAGAGTCCATCAAGGACTTCGTGTCTTCCGAACAAATAGGGATGGGTTTCATTGAAGACAATCGCGCAGAAAGTCTTTTCGCAGAGCTCCTTAATTTTGGGCGCCTCCATCGCCAGACAACTAAACGCATCTTTCATGATCTTCTTTGTCTGCAAAAACTGGCTTTCGTCGACAATCAAGAGCTGTTTGCCTATTTTCAGAATAATATTGGCGTGCTTCTGGAAACTTGCTTGGTCGTTGGTCAGTCTTACCTTGAATTTGTTCAGTTCAGTGACAATATGGTCATTTAACGTACCCGACTGACAGGCTCTCTCGACTACAAAATACATTTTTATTGAGGCTGCTGCCATCTCTTGGAGTAGCTTCACAATTTCCTGCATGGTTTCTTGCATACTCTCGGAGATATGACTCATCTTTAAATTGGAATTTTTTGCTCCAAAACAAATATCTTGGCGTGTTATATTTGTTTTATGTAAAAACAATAGATTTCTCGAACTATCCACTTGATGTGTTTTAGCTTTTGGAATCTACTGAAATTATTTAAAGGATAACAATAGAAATACAATAAGAACGTGATATCCAAACAATTGGCTCGCTTAGATGTTGTACAAGTTCTCGTGAATACATGTCTTCGCTTTTGTTTAAAAGTTTGTTAACAAACGCACACTTGATAACAACTTAGAGATTGTTGAGTAATACGATTGTCAAAAAGATAGACCTATAATTACCGTCATTAGAACAAGCCCCAGATACGTTTATGTATACAGCCTATATGTTCTGTACATATAGGCTGTGTTTAAAAAATTAGGCAGATGCCGCACGCATTTGTACAAATCGCTTGATATAATAACGACTTATATGCCTTGTTGTTTTTTGTTTTTTTTTGCCAAACCCGAATGGAAAAAAAAGCATAAAAAATAAAATAATAATATGCCATTCATGACTGCTTATTTATCATTGTTTCATAGAAAAATAAACAATTTACAATGAAATTAGAAATTGGAAAAAAATTAGTTTTTCATTGTCCAACAAATATAAAGCCGTCATTAGATTTTGCACATTTTAGAAAGATTCCAATTATCTGTGGGTAATAAGAATAACAATAGGATGAAATTGATATAAATATGCATACCACAGAAGTTTACATTACGAAAAACAGCATGCCATAAGGTAAACCCTTATGCAGTTCGAAAATGGACAAATTGTAGCTGCAGAAGCTTTAAACAGGCCACGTACAGTCTTAGAGACAATTTCCTGAAGCTGGGAGATAGTTATGGCCAGAAAATGCTAACTGGACGACCGAAAAAACTTACGCCACGCCAGAAGAGAGCAATTTGTAAAGCTGTAGGTAAAAACGGTGCCTCTCTTCGTACACTATCCAAAAAAACCTGAATTCAATGTCTCCAAATCAATCATTGCTAATACAGGGCAAACCAAAATGATGGACCCGATTTCAGACATTTATTCTGTGATGTCTAATGAACGCATCGTAATGTGAGACATGTGCTTCGAAAGGTTAACTTTCACAGTTTAGTTCCACGCAGCGATGGGGTTGACTGGCGAACAGAGACCGTTCTATGTGCTTGACCAGGCCCGTAGTCAGGGGGGGGGGGGGTCGACGACCCAACCCATTATGGAAAAAGGTCCGCTTCCCAAATATGGAAAAAGGTCTGACTCAGTGGAATTTTTGAGAAAAGATCCGACTCAGTGGAATTTTTAAAAAAAGGTCCGGAATTTTTGAAAACCGACCCCCCCCCCAAGATAACGTCCTGGCTACGGCCCTGTTGACCCCATGTGATTTCTTCCTGTGGGGGTTTGTAAAGGATCTTCTGTACGTACCACCTCTGCCAACAACATTGGATGACCTGCGTGCCCGCATCACTACAGCTTTTGCTGATATTAACCGCGATATGCTACGAATGGTTTGGCAGGAGATAGACTGTCGGCTTGATGTGTGTCGGGTTACGCAAGGCGCTCACATAGAACACCTGTGATGTGATGTTTTGAAGTAAAACTTTGAACGTTTACCTTTCGTAGCACATGTCTCACAATACCATATGTTCATTAGATTTCACAGAGTAAACTTCTGAATCGGGTCCATCATTTTGACTTGCTTTATATGATTCATGAAAGAAAATTTCTGAAATATAAAAGAAGAAAATTAAGCCCTGCCTTGAAAAATGCTGACAAGGTGAAACGGGTTGAATTTCAAGAATGAAGATGTCTTGGACATCACAATGGCAAATCATACAACCTCTTTCCATTAAGTTCGGTGAATGACATCATATTGCTAACAGTCGTAAGAGTGCGCCACCGTCGTATCCTGCCACAGACATGTCAAGACATGTTTAAACAAGTTTGAGAGAATCAGTGCTGCAAGTTTGTGTATCATGTTTAAACAGGACATTGAAGAGTGAAGGTATAGTGCGCGCGGTCGAAAACCTGGCCAAAATGGAAGTTGTGTCACTCAATCACCCACCCTACTCCCCAGACTTGTCTCCCCCGGACTTCTTCTTGTTCCCCAAAATGAAATCAGCCCTAAAGGGCCAGAGGTTTTCGGACATTTCGGACATCCAACGTTATGTTACGACTTAACTGAAGGCTATCCCTAAAGACGACTACGCCAGGAGTTTCCAGGGCTTGCACAGCCGTTTTACAGGACAGTAACTGCTGTTTCATTTAAGCCAGCAATCCACTCGCCGGGACCAACGATATAACGAGCCCCAGCGCGGAAAAGTCACCTGACCATGCTAGTCCGAGTAACAATGTAATGTTCTTTGTTTCCATCTTGGATTTTAACAATCAGTATTTTTTCGTTTGTTGGAAATAATGAAGATTGGATTGTTAACCGGACTAAGATGGTCAGGTGACTTTTCAGCGCTGGGGCCCGTTATATCGTTGGCCCCGTCCACTCGCAATATAACATCATTCACCTAACTTTATGGACAGAGGTTGCATTCAGTGATGAAAAAAAATCAACTTAGATGGTCCAGACAGTTGGCAGTTTTACTGGCATGATTTGAGGAAAGATAAACAATTGTTTTCCACGTGCCAAGATCGGAGGAGGCAATGTAATGATCTGGTGATCTTTTTATGACATTCGAAATCAAACCTATGCATGATTAGTGGAAGGATGATAGCAGCCAATTATCAGGAAATTTCTTTTGCCTTTTGCTGAACAAATGGGAGGACTTTTCTTTGAATTCCAACAGGATTATGTCCCCGTACACACTGCAGCAGCAACTATGAGTGGTTCCTGCTAGCTTTATCACCCAATTTGAATCCAATGGAAAATGTATGGGCACAGGTAGCTCGTACTGTTTATGTTGATAGAAACCAGTTCTCAAATGTGCAAGACTTGAAGAATGGGACAATTTTGACATACAGGGTGATTCAGAATGATGTCAGGCATTTCAAGATTTTACTATGCATGTATTTTATAACATAAACTAACCAGACCGGGTTTAAAATGCAGGAAAACTTAACTATTTTTAACCTTCCTGCAATTGGAGGCTGTGGTGGCGCTAGTGTCGCGTTAAAAGTAAAGATGCCGTCTGTGAATGAAAAGGCATATTGCGTCTTGGAGTATGCGAAAACAAAGTATAATTTTAGTCCAGCGGGCATTTCGTAGGCAATTTCATAAGGATTGCCCTACTGACAAAAGCATCCGTAAGTGATATGATCAATTTCTGGAAACTGGGTGTCTTTGTAAACGCAAAAGTACGGGACTAGTAACAGCAGACATGCTGAAAGGAGTTTGGTAAGAGATTGACTATCGTCTTGACATTTCATGAGAGTCACATAGAACATTTGCAATGCTAGAGTCAATAAATATTTGAGTTTTCCTGCATTTTAAACCCGTTTGGTTAGTTTATGTTATAAAATAAGTGCATAGTAAAATTTTGAAATGCCGGACATCATTTTGAATCACCCTGTATATTACTTAAAACCTTATAGATATAATGCCTGATCGCATATCTTAAGTTTTTTTAATGAAGTGTACAGAATGTCTATAAATAAAGGGCCTATTGCAAAGCTGCTTACAGTCATCAGAAATGTGTGAAATTTTATGGAGGACATAATGAAGGGATGGGAATTTCTTTCAGCGAAAAAAAAAATAGTTACACATATTGCCACTAGAGGGCGCTTTAATAATACATGTATTTACACATTTAGCCACACAATCTAAAATAGTTTAACAAGTTCAACATGTGTAAAACACAACAAATTACAAAATAATATGTTCCACGCTCGCGGAGTGAAATGCTGTCTTTAAGATCAGGTAAAGTTCTCGGATTGTCACGACTTACCAGACGCTTCGAATGTCCCCGAAGCCAAAACTTGCATGGAGTGAGGTCTGGGGATGAGCAGGCCACACATGAAGGAAGTGACGGCTGATGACACGTTCTTCTGCAAAATGTCGTCTACTAACATCCTTAACACAGTACAATGCGTGGAGGAGCTCCGTCTTGTATAGAGATTGTGCGTGCAACGCACTGACGGGCTTTGCAGAGCTGAAACAATTTCGTTCTCTGACAGCGAAGCATATCGCTGCCCGGTGATCGAGCATGTCACTGGACCTCTAAACTTAACTCCTCGAAGAAGTACGGACCGAGAATAAATAATGCCGTAAATCCACACCATACCGTCACTTTTGGGGAATGCAACGGAACTTCTAAGAAAGCGTGCAGATTTTCTGGTTTCCAAATGCGGCAGTTGTGTGTATTCAATGCACCGTCCAAGTGAAAATGCGCTTCGTCTATCCAGAGGATATTCCACGGTCATTCTGCATCGACTTCAACGCGAGAAAGAAACTGAAGTGAGAACTGGTGTCGATCGTCATAATCATGTGGAGGCACCTGCTGCTCTACGAAAATTTCTACTGCAGAATTACTATTTTGGTAAAACAATTTCATAACAACGCGCGATCTCGTAAACTTAATGTCATTGTGAGCGGCATACACATTAAACCGACGCTAACGAGATAACAAGGCCTGGAAGCGGAAAAGTCACCTGACCATCGGGGTGCTAGCAACAATCCAACCTTCATTGTTTCCAACAAACAGAAAAACATTGATTCTTAACATCCAAGACGAAGACAATGAAGGTTGGATTATTGTTGCTAGAACCCCGATGATCAGGTGACTTTTTCGCTTCCAGGCGCCTTGTTATCTTGTAGGCCTCGACATTGAACACAGGGTCTCCGCGAATGTTCCTCGGTTTTATAGGTAACAACTGGTGCATTACGGCACATAAATTTACATTTTTTACTACAGGTATTCAACGTAAAACGCTCTAATTTTTTTTTTCGCTGAAACAAATTCCCATCTCTTCATTACATCCTCCACACAATTTCACACTTTTCTGATGATTGGTTTCGCCTGTAGGCAGCTTTGCAATAGGGTCCTTTAATTATGGCAATTACATTAGTTATTAAAACATGATAGCTTTATATTTTTTGGATAATAAAAAACAAATTTAATTTATTAGTAATTTCGGTGGAAGGATGGATCATAATACTGTTCCTATTAACTAAACAGGTGGTGGCCTTACAGTATAACAGAGGGACATCAGGAGTTCCAACTAGTTTCGCCATTTATTCCCGCCATTTTTTTATCCTTGACAAAGCCGGGAATAAATGGCGAAACTAGTTGGAACTCCTGATGTCCCTCTGTTATACTGTAAGGCCACCACCTGTTCCATGATAAATACGCAGTTATGAACGGCATATTATTGTAATTTTTGAAGGGAAAACTTCTTTAGGCGCACCGCGTGCAAACATTTTGCTGGGCTGTGAATGTGTCTCATGCGTTACGCCGGAAATGCTATTTCTATACAGGATGACCAGAAAAAAACTGATAACATTAATTTTGACCAGATAAAATATACATCACCGCAAACAAACTTCTGTCAACGGGTAATGATAAAGTACTCTTTTCTCAAAAAATATAAAAGCATTTTCGAAGTGGTCTCCGTCCGTTTCAGTACAGAGCCTGAAACGCTTTCGAAAATCTCCGACCAAACGCTGCAACTCATCTACGTCTATCCGGTCCCATTCCCGAAGCAAGAATTTCTTCAGCTCCTCCAAACTTGTGTGGGGCTTTGCACAAGTACTTGCCTCCAAAATCGACCAGACACTGTAGTCCATTTGTTGAGATCTGGGGAGTAAGGTGGCCATTCCTGAGACATGATGAAGTCAGGGAAGTTGAGCCTGCACCACTCCTGCGTCTTCTTTGCCCTGTGGGCCGGCGCGAAATCTTGCTGGAAAGTCCAATGTTGGTCACAAAAGTGCTGCTGGGCCCACGGCAGTAAGATGGCCTCGAGAAGTCACGGCGGGACACCTCTTGGTTGATTTTTACCCCTTGATCCACGAAAATCAAACGGGTTTTGCCGCTTGCACAAATTCCAGCCCAGACCATCATGGACATCGAATTTTGGCGGTGTTCGACGATCGCAGAGATGCCGGGAGCATTGTGGACCAAACTCGGTCATTTTGGTGGTTGTGGGTTGCTGAATGGTGAAAAGTTTCTCATCAGTGAAGAGCATCCGCTTCCACGGGAGAGGTGCGGCGCGACGAAGGAGTCGTCAGCATCTTTTCAGGTATACACGCTTGTTGTCGTCCGTCAAACGCTGAACTTTGTGGAGTTTGTAGCCCTTGAGTCCCAGTTCCTTGATGGCTATTAAGCGAACCGATTCACGCGCAATGCCGGTCTCACGAGCGATCTGTTTCATCGACACTCTCGGATTCCGCATCACTCGCTTCTTGATGAGCGCGCGGTTCCTGAGTGTGTTGACACTACGTTTTCTGCCACTTCCTAGACCTCAACCAGCATGACCAGGCTCCTGGAACCGCTTATTTGTTCTCCTGACATTCAATGGGGCGATACTGAGCGATCGCACAAATGCGTTTTCCTAGCCCATGTAACATCAAAATTTCCTCTCGTTGATTAGACATCTTCGTATACTTTTTCACAAATGCGTAATAATTATGGAAAAAAATTTACGTGCATTACTTCCCAATGCTCAATTCACCTATCGTAAAAGCAAAATGGGAATGACCCAAACGAGTTTTTTTCTGGAACGAGTGCAATGTTATCAGTTTTTTCTGGTCACCCTGTAAAAATCTCTGCGAGGAGCCAAGTGTAACCGAGGGAGCGAGAACCAGACAGCTGTTGGATGCACGAGAATGCACTTCCCTATGTTTTTAATTTTTAATTTTTTCGTATAAACTCTATATTTAACTCTAAATATTCATTTTTTTCATATTTAAGATGACGGTTTTTACCTAATTCCAAGATCCAAAGTGGATTTTTTACAATTACCCCTTTTATAATTATCCAAGTTCGTCCAGTAATTTGAAGTGCTTGTAGGATCTACAAACCAAAAATATTTTTCAATTGAAACTATTCATGTAGCTATGGTAATTTAAAATTAAGTGATTCACTTTGTCCGGCCTTCTTACAGCATCCTCTGCTAAGTTTGACGACATTTCGCGGTCCGGAACAGCCAATCTTCTAAATCTATTAACTTTTGAGCATGAGTGTATAACTATTAAACTAAACTTCAAATTGCTGTAAAAGAATAAAATATTTTTTGTATACGTTATATCCCTAGTAGATAAAACCCCCGGAATTTTTAACAATACATTTAAATTGGTGAAATGATTTATCCTACCTAAGGTAGATGGGATGGCTTTAACGAAAACGTTCATGAGGTAGCAGACTTTTACGGAGTTTAATCACAAGCTAACTAAAGGAGTGGAAAATTGTTCTGTACGCGAATGAGTAACGAGCTGTGCTTTATCTTGATTATACAGGTTGACCCAAACTTATCCAGCATAATTGTTTAGGAACATTGTGTGGTTCAAATGGAAGAAAAAATGTCCTATAAACATTACATCTAGTTTCTATCGCGTGTGAGATATCGACGTTTGTCTATTTTATTGTACATTTGTTAAAACAAATAAATAAAACACCTAAGAGTGCAGATCACTTTTATTCTGCATACTGGCAGAACATCACATTGAACTACAAAACAAAACTAAAATGATACAAGGAATAAGAATAAGACGAAGGTAACAAATCAATGTCGATTAAGCCCCTCAAAATGGTTGCCCCCAGCTCCAATGCACTGGTTACATCTTCGGACAACTGAGCTGGTAACTGCCACAATCTTCTCGGGTTTAATTGCTCGACTACAAGCTTGAATGGATGCAATGAGCTCATCTCTGGTGGTGGGCGGATTGCTGTAGACCTCCTCCTTCAGTGTTCCTCACAGAACAGACTCTAAATAAAAGAAAATAGACAAACGTCGTATCTCACACACGATCGAAACTAGGTGTAATGTTTATAGGACATTTTTTATTCCATTTAAACCATAAAATGTTCCTAAACAATTATGCTGGATAAGTTTGGGTCACCCTGTAGAAAAAGGCATGAACCATTGCTTTTAGCCAAGTTGAATTATATTTCGACTTTAACTCGCTTTTATGTGCTCCGTTTATATATTGCTTACACCTATAATTTTTAATATTTCATACAGGGCGAAGTAAAAGTCAGATAATAGAGCGTATAATTCGATAACTGTTTGGTGTACGTTAATGAAATTAAAAATATTATTATTTAGCAGGATGTAGGAAACTTGTTGTGATATTTTCAACTTTATGCAAAAAAAGTGTTCATGAATTTTAGAAACTTGTCTCAAACTATGACAGATAGAGGCATAATGTCAATTTCAAAGTTGTAGAGCACCCTTCAAGATTTTAAATCGAATGCTAAAATCATTGCTTTATTTGGGGAAAATTAACGGAAAAAATTACTGAAATTGGTAAAATGCTTCTTGTCATTTGCAGAGAAGGCCATCGCTGGTCCGGACCAAACCACTAACTTGACAGGGAAACGTAAATGATAGCCAGCTGTGGATACAGTATGCTGGATACCATATTTTCACAAATCTGGCAGCAGAACACAGGAACTCAAAAGAACATCATGTTTGAATAACTCAGTAAATTGTATTACTGCATTAACAGAAAGTTTCAGAAAAAATATAGTATTGAGTCAACCACAGCTTGGCTATCATCCTGTCAATTGAGTGGTTTAGTTCGCACCAACGATGCGCTTCTCTGCAAATCACGTGAAGTCCCTTACCAACTTGATGCAAGTTTTTCTTTAATTTTCCCACAATAAAGCAATGAGTATATTATTCGATTTAAAGCAATTGAAGGATGCTCTATAACTTTGCAATTGACATTATGCCTCTATCTGTCATAGTTTAGAAGAAAAGTTTCCAAAATTCATAAACACTTTTTTGCATAAACTTGAAAATGTCACTGCCAAGTAGCCCTATTCTGCTTAATAATAATATTTTTAATTTGATTAACCTAGACCAAACTGTTTGCGAGTTATACGCTTTAAAACCAAACTGTTACCTCACTCTGGATAAGAGATGATCTTCACTTCCTCGAAAAGTCAATTGTTACACACATTGTTTGGCCAATTAATGCATAATGTAAAAAAATATGATTCATTGAAAATATTTATTGATCATTTATTTTTAAAATAATCTGATAACATGAAATTAAAATATTTTTCTATGAACTAATTTTTCAAACTGATTCTAGAGTTATTACAATGCGAACTAGGTTTACACAGAATAACTTTTCAACCGTTTTGTTAGGTTGGGCATGACAAAAGAATTTTTTTTGATTTCAATAACGGTAACTACAACAACGTGGTTACCTTGACAGCATTAGCCGAAATTTTATCCCAAGACTCGCCAACCATTTGAAGATGAGCAGACAAGGCTTTGCAGAGTTCATGATGGGCATCGTTTGCTCCGCACAAATATGGATTGTCCCCAATGAAATCAACGGTGTAGATGGTGTTTTGGCAAAGATCTTTCTTTATGGGCGCCTTCTCCGCCAGAGAAGTAAACACTCCCTTCACGATCTTCTTTTTCTGCGGCAAGTGATTTTGGTTGCCCTTCAAGAGGTGATTGCCTACTTTCAGAAGATCATCAGCATAGTTTTGAAAATTTTCTTGGTCGTTTGCCAGTCTTTTCTTAAAGTTGCTCAGTTCATTGACAACGCACTCATCTAACGTTCCCGACTGACAGGTTTCATCGACTTTAGCATACATTTTCAGGGAAGCTGCTGCCATCGCCTGGAAAAGCCCGACAATTTCCTGGACGATTTCTTCCACACTCTGAGAAGACTGACTCATCTTTATTTTGGAATTTTTTATACCAAAACTAATTCCTTGGCATGTTCTTTTTGCTTTATAAAAAAACAACAGATTTCTTGAACTAACTACATAGGGTGATTTTGTTTTTTGAAATCGGCTAACTTGATTTAATTATTTAATGGATGAAAATAGAAAGAACATGATTGCCAAACAATTGGCACTCCTAGATGTTGCACGTACCTCGTGAATACACGTCTTCACTTTTGTTGAGAAATTTGCCCTAGTCGATGTTTTCATAAACTTACAAATGTTTGTAATTAGAGATTGTTGCGTAATACGATTGTCAACAAAATAATGTTGGCATGATCTCTTTAGGAGGTGTTGCTTGGTCTATGCCAAATAATGACCTCCATTATTACTTCAGATTCAATCTTAAAAGCTGATATCTATTGTTTAAACCAAAGACGTATATTAAAGATAGACTCCGAAGCAATTGTTGTTACTTGAAGCAAATTGGGAAGCTCCATGCCCAGAACTGTCATGGCCGAAAGTGAGTGAAGATGATGCAAAACACATGGCTAAACAGAAGAGTAGCTGATTAATAATTCTTTCACACGCCGATCACGGAGTGATAAGTTTATCTTTTCGTTTACTTTGTATTTAAAATATTTTATTATATTTTATAAACAATTTTTCGATCTTGGTTTCAATTTCAATTTAGTTTCGAACGTCTTTCAGTTATGTATTATCATTTCAGTTCCGTATTTTTGGTTTATGCTTGTGGAAAATGATTCCTGGTCCTTTTTCGTGTCTGTTTATGGCAGAACAACTTTGAGGACTGCTTTTGAATTAAATATTCCTCGGGCCCAAAACTTTCAAAAACAAAGCAGCCAGACAGCTAATTACTCCACAGCTCACTCCTGCCCAGAACTGTCATGGCTCAATTTGCTTCACTTTTTGCCGCTGTTAACAATAGGCATCGGAGTCTATCTTTAATATACGTCATTGGTTTAAACCGTATACAAAATTTAGTACTTGGTTTTCTCACACGAGCGCTTAAGCGCACCGTTGACAGTTTACATTAGTGAATTAAACTAAAACGAATTATTTTATCTAGTTTTAAATTTAATCCTTGATTCATTAAAAAGGATATCATAAAAATTTGGCCAGCGTGGAGGCTTATTAGCTAATTGCCCTTTAAATTAACAATAATTTGTGCGTAGTTTTCTCACTAGGTGCGTCTTTTAACAATGAAGAGCATGCGCAATTTTATTCGCTAAGAATAGGTCTGGAATAATAGAGGAGGTCAAGTCTATGCAGAGCCATTGTTTCTATAGAGCTGATAAGTATGATGTCACTTCCTGGCCAGTTGCCTAGCGATTCCAAACATTAGGTTTAACAATGTGGTGTAAGGTCATAGAAAAGCATAGAGAAGTTAAACCTAAGTTTGGAATCGCTAGGCAACCGGCCAGGAAGTGACGTCACCACTTACCAGCTCTATAGGAATCGTTCTCATTTTGGCCAAAGCTATATTGTAAAGGGGACAAATGCCAGATGTTCCGTAAATAAAGCAGACGCCTAACAACTGCCATAGCCTAATATGATAAAAGAAAGCCTTCAGTTGTGTGCGTTCGGAGAATAGCCACTGGTAAATTTTCGAGGAGCAGAGAACTCTCCGTGAATTTAAAGTGAGTAACTTTTTCCAGTGTTTTATCTTTGAGTCACTTTCGCTTGTATGCTACAACCATGACCATTGTCGAGTGGAAAAAGCGGAAGGAATTTCGAGAAAAAAGTGGATTATCTTTGCAGTCCCGAACGCCGATAATTCTCTGTTGGTGTTTTCTCGAACGACAAAGCGGAAATAGTGAAAACTGTCTGTTCTCTGAACGCACCCATTGTTTAAACATGTTCCAAAAATCAGTCCCAAAATCCACGATTTAGCATCACCTAGCGACAAAAGTTTACATGGTTCTAGTCGCTTCATAGACTACAATGATAGGGAAAGTCTTCCTATTTACAACTCGACAATAAAAAACAAAGATTATCAGTTTTCGATATAAAAAAATCAAGTACTTTTTATTCAGTTGTAACAATTTTTTCATAATTTGATAGCATAGGCGACTGAGACAAGGTTGAATTTTTTTCGTCAGACGCTGCTAAATTTGCTTTTTGCGTCTAGATTTTTGCGGACACCGTTTGAAGGCTAACGGACAGGCTTTCTCTTATTATTGGGTGCGTTCGGAAAACAGCCACTCGCGAATTACTCGAGTGCGGTGATTCGACCACTAATCCAATATGGAGAGTGTAAGCTCGCTAATCGCTTCTTTTGGAAAGTTATTTTCTCAAAATCATATGACTTTTTAGTTAAATGAGCAAATGTGGGACACCCACAGTGATGAAGATGAAGAAGAAAATACTCTGCTGCGATTTGGAGTATAAAGAAACTTCTTTCACTGAATATTCGTTTCAAATTGATAATAAGAAAGAAAATAAAATTAAATAAAATAAAAGGTGGAATATCGATACACTAATCATCCCGAAATTAAATGAAAAAAATTAATTTAGCAAAATCAAGATAAATTATGAGCGTATCTTGTTCATAAAAAAGGCTATGTTAATTTTTTTAATCTAAAAGTATACATTTTAATAATTTACTTTGTCAGAAATATTTAAAAACTTTTAAAAAATATGTCTGTCAAAGTAAATTATAACTCGATCTGGTTTGGTTTTACCGTACATTTGATTGATGGTCGCCATCTCACGTCATTTTCACTTTTTCCACTAGCTTTTGATGAGAGAGAGAAGTGGAAAAAAATTCGAGGTAAAAATGAATTCTCCGTGCAATCGCAAACTCCGTGAATTTACTGGTGGTGGTGGTTTCTCGAACGACAAAGAGAAATAATGAAAAAGTGGCTGTTCTTCGAACGCACCCATTGTAGGTTATGCCACAGCAAACCCTAGAAGATTTATTTTCTCCCTGAGAGATTACTTTAAAGGAACAAAATGCCTTCTTGTTTTATCCCTGGCTGCCAAAGTGGGCATTTTTATCAAAATTATATATGTGTATTCGCTGAACGATGACAACAGTGTGTTTGAAATGCGCATTCGAAATAAACTATTTTTTTGTGGACAAGAGGTATTTTCTCAGTTTAATTATTCTTATCATAGTTGGTTGATTATACAAATTATTATTATTATTATTATTATTATTATTATTATTATGCTCTTTTATAAGCACTTATTTTTGTGCTTACTTATGCAAAATGCCGAAAAATAGCAGTTTTAGCATTGAACACTAAGTATTTGAGAATGTCACCTATTCGCTGCATTAGGCCGCAAGAGTTTCATGACGCAAAAATGGCGTCATAAGCGCACCCTTTTTTTTTTCCCTTACTGTCACTTCTTGGATTTGCTTCTTTCATAAAAAGTAAGAGAAAACTGTGGGTAAACAAAGAACCATTGAATGAAAATCGAAAAACCTCTTACTCCACAACAAAATGAACAAACAAACCCTAGAAAAGCTATTTTCCACCAAACTTGTGGTCTTCATCAGTAGGAACCTAAAATAAACTGAAAACAACACACAACACGTGTTGGCCCTCACCTCCCCTAAGTCATGTAAATGATTAACTCTCATTGGTCTATTTCCTTTATAGAACTCCTCCACTAAGCTGAACAAAGGGGAATCTCTGATTGGCCCACTACCCTGATTCATCAGTTTTACCGGACGGACTTGATATTTCATACGTATCTTACCCAGTGTTGCCAACTTGGGGATTTTCTCACTAAATTTGGTGGGAAAATTTCTTCTTAGTGGGAAAATGGGGTAAAAAAATATTTTAGTAGAGAATTTAGGGAGAAATAAATTTATTTAGTGAAATTTAAGTGGGTTTCTCAACACTGAAATCGAGCCACCAGATTAAGTGCCGTTCTAACGAATAATTAATTAACAGACAGCCCTCACAAACATATTCTTGTGATAGTGGACGCTGAATACGTCATAGTGGCTGGAGAAATCGTAGCCTGCAAATAGTGGCTACAGGCTGGAATTTTGTCTTCTTTCGTAAATGGCCGGCCAGGTGCCCATGAGGGCAAGGGCGTAGTTTTTCGAGGCGTAGGCTTTCTAGTTCTCGAGTCTAGCTGGTCGTGGGTTCGAATCCCGCCGCGAGCATGGATGTTTGTGTTTGTCCCGGGCTGCATACAGATATAACTTGTGGAAAAGACGCAAAATGCCCTTAGTAGTCGACGCCAAAAATTCTAACAAACCAATTAATAATAACAATAAATTATTAGTTACGTGGTTCATTCAATGCTGCAAACAATGGTGAATTTAGTTCGAATTATGTAGAAGAAAAACTGAACTGAAAAAATACTAAAAAAAAAAAATTTCAACGAGATATAAAACCAAATTAATAAAAATGACAATTTAATGATTAAAATAAATACTTTAGTAAAAAAAAAATTACAAAAAAAAATCCATAATCAAAATTTTAAATTAATCTCTAAAATAAAATTATTTATAATATACTGGCATTTAAAAGAATGTATTTTCTAAAAACAGTTTTATGTATTCCTGAAACATGTATATTTTACTGAAACGATATATTTTCAATTTTAAACGTCATTCATGACACTATGTAAATGAAGTTAATATCTTTAATAAGGGTAAGATTAATAAATTGGGAGTTCTTAGTATTGTTTCTATCATTGAAATTGGTAGAGCTTTTACAATACAATAAAGGGAGAACAGAGTTCCGACTAGTTTCGCCATTTATTCCCGGCTTTATCAAAGATATAAACTACACTAGAGGCTTCTCGCTCTTATATACAGAAATATGGAACAATGGAGTAATATGACAGTGTTGGGAGTTCGAAAATTAGAAAACCTGAATTGCAGACTCCGGAATCCTTCAGATTCGGGGGGAAACCCTCTAAAATCTTAAAATTTATTGTTTAGTGTTATAAACACTTAAAAAGACACAATTTTATCGATAGTATCGATTATATACTTGCAAATATGTCTTCATGAGAGCTATAAATCGCGTATGAAATGTCAAACGAACCAAAAAAAAAACACAATTTGATGCAACTATGATAAATCATAATACTCTTGCTAGGTTTTTAGCTATGGAAATGAATAACAAAATAAAATTGAGAGAGAAGAAACCCCTAAAAACTATGAAGTCTACTTACAATTGTGAAGTCTTCAAAACAAGGAATATCAGCTTATATAACCCAAGGCATATATATATAAAGCACCAATGGGAAGCCAGCGCCATATCTCGAAACCGGATTGGCTACTGTATCCGTTACAATAAGAACGTAGGAGCAAAAACAATGATAAGACGTAATCACGCCTCTGGTCACAGCCGACAAGATTTACGTAAATCTCGTCGGCTGTGGCCTCTGGTCTTCTATTGGTCTTTACATCGGAAGAGCTGTTGTAATGTGTTGAGTGTTTTTCCTTCAGTTTTTCCTTCAGAAAAAAAACCTCTGAAAAACCTGAGCCATTCCAAAAAACCTTCAGTTTTAAAGGTAAAACCTCTGAGTTCCCAACACTGTAATATGATTGGATAAAAATACAAAGAATGGCATGACAAAGGCAATGAGTAATAAGTACAATGAAGGTTGAAGTAAAAAAACATAGATGTACGTTGATTGGATAAGAATACCAGTCTGTCTAGCAAAATGATTTCGTAAAATTTTCTGACTTTCCCTGGTACCAAAAAATTCCTTGACACTTCCGGGTTTTCCCGGTCGCTAGTCACCCTGGACTACAGCAAATGAAAATAAGAGAATAGGTACACAATGAAAGGTACACTAACTGGACGAAAGCAGAAAAGAAACAATTTTCTCGCATCACAGGACACGCACCTAAGAAATGTGAAGAAGTGATGTTCGTTCTCCACTTCTATAATGACCCTTTTAAAACCGCAATTTTGGAATCCATAGAGATTTTCAAGGCCAAGAACTCGTCTCTACCAATTTCTTTAATAAGAGTAACTTTAGAAAATGCATTGAATTTCTAATCAATAATTAATGCACATATAGTTGTTTTTATTTTTTCACTTTTTAATGTAATTATTTTCATAAACTACATTTAATTTTTAACATTTATAACATTTATTTAATTTAATTTTTATAATTAATTTTTTTATTTATGTATACAGGGTGAAAATTAATTCCACTGTCAAACTTGGAGAGGTAGTAGGGATAGTCGGAATAAACAACTTTTCTTTATACCCGTTTTGCGAGAAAAAAATTATTTACCAACGCAGAACTCCAAGATATGTGAGAACAGGACGTGTGGAAGAAGAGATACTGCAAAGGTTTGCAAAGGATCCCTCGACAAGCATCCGTGCAGTCGCACATGCTGTGAGGACCAGCCAAACAATTGTCTGGAAAGTCATGCATGATAATGGGCAACATTCATACCATGAACAGACTGTGCAGGCTTTGCGAGCCAACGACTACCAACTACGTGTGCACTTTTCCGATTGGTATCTTCGGAATGTTGCCGTCAATCCCCACGTTTGGGGAACTTGTTTTGTTTTCTGATGAAGCACAGTTATCAAGGATGGTCTCTTCAATTGCCACAACCCCCATGTGTGGAACGACACAAACACTCTGAACAACTGCTGTACATGTGTTGGTAAATAATTTTTTCTCGCAAAACTGGTATAAAGAAAAGTTGTTTGTTCCGACTATCCCTACTACCTCTACAAGTTTATTTATTTATTTATTTAAGAAATTGACAGGATGAAATAAGTTGAACCACAGGTGCATGTATGGTCAAAAAGACCGATGGTAGGCCACTGGGGGTCAACAAGAATTTTGCAGTGGAATTAATTTTCACGCTGTATAGTTATTTTCTTTTTTTTGTTGTTTACATATAACAAACAAAATAAAAAATAAAATATATTTGGGGTACTTTTTAGTTGTTTTTATTTTATTTGGGGATTTTTTTAGTGGTTAGTTCCCGCGAATTTAGTCGGGGCGGTGCCGTTAGAGTTGGCAACACTGATCTTACCCGGTGTTTTAGGTGGTGTTTTGAGGGAATTTAAGTTTAGGAAACCAAATTGGCTTAAGCACTTGGTGGGTAATCCAAAGGTTAAGATCCAGGAGTCGAAAAAGTTGGGAATTTACGAAGTCAATTGTGGTTTTTGTGGGAAGGTTTATCGAGGCCAGAGGCGGCATAACATTGAAATTAGGGGAAAGGAGTACTTGGCCGATATGAAATATGGTAGAATGGAGAGGTCAAGTTTGGCTAAGCATGTTCATGACCTAGGCCATCCGGTTACAAGAAACGACAATAAATTAATTAAAAACGTTGGGACCTTAAGTAAGTTTTTGGATGTATGGGAAAGTCTAAAAATTAGCCAAGACCGCCCGGAGTTATTGATAAATCAGTTTCCCCTTTGTTCAGCTTAGTGGAGGAGTTTTGTAAAGGAAATAGACCAATGAGAGTTAATCACTTACATGACTCAGGGGAGGGGTGAAATTGTTGGGTGTTGTTTTCAGTTAATTCAGGGTTGCCAACTTGGGGGGATTCCCCCTAGATTTAGGGGAAATAAAAATTTTAAGGGGGATAAATGGGGGGGGGGGGGGAATTTGGGGGTAAGGGTTGGAAATATTAGCTTAAATTGAAACAATGAAATTTGAATTTTTCACCGTCAGTTGTCGATTCTATAGTCGTGTGACATGCGTCAATTACTGGAAATTGTAATTTGTTCGTATCACGCCCTCCACGTGGCCAGGAGATCCCACACATCACGTGGAGATACAGCGACGGTATGAGTGTTTCCCTACCGCGGACTACAGGTGGCGCCACTATCAGAACAGGCTTCAGCCAATCGCCTATTAGAGGCTTGGCAATGCAATTAGGCTTTTCTCCTGCAGAAATTTCCAAAATTGAGATCCTGTGGGCTAATTTAAACAATAAACAGTGTAAATGTAGATACTGCAGAAAAGTTTTGGGCTGAAGTAAATAAAATAGAGTAAAAAAATACTTTATTAAAAACAACGTTGTATGTATGTATGTATGTATGTATTGTAGTGTGCTAGAAATTGAAACCTCAATTTCCAACACGCCCAGCCTTTATTTTAAGGAAGACGTCCCTCTTCTAAATAATTATCCCTTCCCTTTTGCAACTTAGGACCGTACCAGAACCGCTTAGCAAACAGACCCCTGAAATTATGGATAAAACCCCTTTTACAAATTAACTAAGGGGCGAAATAAGTTTAATTTTAATTAGGTAAAATACAGAAACAACCTTTTAGTGGGCAAAGTATTATTACGTAAATAGCTAACAACCCCTAAATTCCCTGGGAGGAAATAATGCAAAACAAAACCCTGCTGTAAATATACCAGGATTAATGAGAAAGAGAACTAACAAGTTCCAAACAAATATTTTCCTTTATTACAATAGAAGGGTAATTGTCACGGAGTTCGAATTTAGGCGACACTCGCTCGAGGTTTCGCTCTCGATACTTCTATCGTTCGAAGACGGGGGCGGAGCGGAGCAAACAGTGTCGTCATATGAGTCAACGCAAGACAGCGAATGGGAATGAAGATCGTGGTCGAGCGGGAGGATTTGAAAGTTCGAAGCGGAAACGAGGAAGACTTTTTTGGACTGGACATTAAATTATTTGCTAATGACTTTTTCTCCGTTTTGAGAATTTGTACTTATTGCTAATGTCGTACATAAGTAATGTAATTTGTGTTTTACTGGAAGTGACTATGAACTTGAAAACTCTGCAGTTTGTAAAGTGATATTTTCATTGTGCGAATAATCGTGTGATTCAATAATTCTCAAACATTGAATTTAGTATATTAAGTGTATTGATTCATACTTTAACTTCCCTTTATGTTAATTTTTGTTTCAAGTTGGAATAATTTTTATTAGCGGTTAAGCCTGTGTTGAACTTTAAGATTTATTCTAGTTGATACGTAAGTGCTTGTTTTTGTCTTTCAATAAGAGGACTATGTTTATTTGAGTTCAAGACTGTTATTTATTATAGAATTTCGGTGAATTAAACCGTGTTGTGTATTTGAATACCAACGCACTTTATAGAAGTTGGTAACTTGTGTTATCCTTAATTGCATGGAAACTGAGGGTACTTATTGGTTATTTGTTCACACGAAGTCAAGTGATTATTTTCAATTGTGAACTTTTTTATGTTATGCCAAACTCAGAAATTGCATGTGGTTGATGTTTCCTTAGAGTTTAAGGTTTACATTTTATCCATTTTTATATTTATTCTTTATTTTGAGTTTTCATGTTAATTATTAAATTCATTCTTTATTATCCTACCACTAGCCTGATTGTTTACGTGTTATTTCAATTCCACTACGTCAGCTACTATTAGCCTGCTTATACACGTTACAGTAATGCCAAAGATTAAAGATTTTTTCCCAAACGTTTAAAGAGGAACAGCATTCACCAATCAAAAAGGGTAATTGCAATTGTGAAGACGTCTAAAGATGAGACGAACAAATCGGTCGACGAAACGGTATCCGACAAACAGCAAGGTGTGTTCATAGAAGTAACTTGGTTGTAACGCAGCCTCCTCTTAGGCAAAGGTGAATCTAAGTGAATCCGTTCACGACGCAGTCTGAAACTCTATTAAGTCCTAGGACGACTTGGGGAAAACTAGCCGATTGAGAAGCGGGGCATTACTAATATACGTTTGGAAGTGAAAAAAAAAATCTAATTTGAAAAAAAAAATATATAATGAAACAGTTGAAAACAAAAAAAATATATAAATAAAAGAATTACATAAAGGCAAGGAAAAAATTAATCAAGCAAAAAAAATACCAGGTACCTCGGGAAACTCAGAAGAAAATGAGAAACGCAAGGATACAATTAAAAATAAAACGTACAGACAATAAGATACACTAAAGACAGTAGACAAGAAGAAAGAACGAGTCGGGGTTAGGTTTCAAGGCTTGATACGACGGACATGTTTGAGGAGCAAGTTCACATAGAGCAGGGACGAAAACGATAACACAGACGGAAAGGAGGTCCTGAAAAAGAATTGACAAAAGATAGTAATAAAAAAACAGTAATTCTAAAGAAGGGCTCAATATATTCTCATAATAATACAGAAAAAAAATATAAGCAGGGAATTTCAAAGTTAATGCTTAAAAAGAATTAAGTTCAACGTTCGAAATCATGGTAAGAAACTGCCAACGTCTCATCTATGGCTTGGCGGATTTTGAATCGAACTGTGCATGAAGGAGTCGAAATTCACGATGTAAATACTATATTCTTCGGGAAAACTAGCTTGTGACTGCTGCGTGCGGGTCCTTGAACACATGTAGAACGGCGTAACTCAAATCTTTCTGTCAAAAGAAACTGGAGAAATAGTTAATACAGTTAATACGAGCGGAGCGGACTTTGGTTAAATTATCAGCCATTAACTCGAATAGTCAGAGAATCGCATGATGACGATGCACCAACGAAAATGTCGATAATAACGACAACTGACGATAGCGTGTACTCATGCAACAGCTCATTCACTAAGGCCTTAATTCCATTTCCTTAGAATCGGCAAAAGTAACTGAAAAATGGTTAACCAACCTGTTGTAAGCTGAACCAAGACTGATCCATGACGCCACAAGGTCCAATCTTTAAAAACTATTACGAGGAATATTGCTTTTATACAGCAAATTGCGCGATTCCCACTTCCAACAAGAAATTAATCCTCCCGAGGAAGGTATAGGAAAGTAGCGGAAGCGCTGAGGTTATCTATTTTTACCCTTTTATCTGCACTTTTTAACCCCCCCCCCATTTTTTTAATACTTCCAATAATGCAAAATAAAATACAAAAGATAAGATTGCTTCCTTTTTTCATTTCCTCAAATATCTAAATTTAATTAAAAAATGCTTAATATCATCCAAGTTGGATAAAAATATTTGTATCACAACTGCAGTGATTTTCTCTAATCATTTTAAAGTCGATTATGAAAACAAATTCCTAGGCCTATATTAACTTATGAATCGAAGACCACGTCTAATGAAATCTGATGGAATGTCAGTTTCGTCGGCGGAAGTGAGGCCATATTATTTCTATGACGATTTCAATTATACCGTTCACAAGTCCTTTAGAGACATTAATGTTAGATTTTAACAAATATGACTTTCGCTCCTTCAAATATTTCTAATTTCTTGGGGGATACTCTCAGTCTTATTGATATCTGCTGGTATGTTGTTCATATGGATATTTTCGATGTTTCGTGTAGCATCTACCAATTGAAAATGAGCTATATTAAGTGTATGACGGTACCTCGACCTTTAAAGTGTGTCAGCAATTTTTCGTTGTCTTAATCAATTTGACATTTTGTTGCATAAATTCGCAGACTCTTGTCCATGACAAATTCTCCGATTGCTTCTTGGAGGATCCTCTCGAACAATACTGCGAAGTGCTCAGATCTCATTTCTTCAATTCTCAGTGCATTCAATAGACCGATAAAGATAGTATCATCTCCTCGACTCATGTTCTATGTGCGACTGTTAACACCCTACATAGATATGTTGCAGATTGCTTATCCTTGGGTTGCAGGGCCGTAGCCAGGACGTTATCTTCGGGGGGATCGAGTTTCAAAAATTCCGGACCTTTTTTTCAAAAATTCCACTGAGTCGGACTTTTTCCATATTTGGGAGGCGGACCTTTTTCCATAATGGGTTGGTCGTCGACCCCCCCCCCCCTGGCTATGGGCCTG
>JAHWFO010004193.1:2178604-2421798 GCA_023313115.1 Rhysida immarginata
CCCCCCCCCCCCCCTGGCTATGGGCCTGGGTTGTACATAAATGGGCTTATTGCTGCCTCGTTTTATAGGTGGTAACGGCATCAGATCACCCAAGCAAGTTCTTGCTTGTAGTCTTCTAACCATTTTATAGACGACGATTATTAAAACAATGAATTCGTATATTCTCTGATTAAATTCCTATATCCTCCTACCTCAGAATCGCAGATTTCATTAGACGTGGTCTTCGATTCATAAGTTGATATCTGCCTAGGAATTTGTTTTCATAATCGTCTTTAAAATGATTAGAGAAAATCACTGCAGTTGTGATACAAATATTTTTATCCAACTTGGATGATATTAAGCATTTTTTAATTAAATTTAGATATTTGAGGAAATGAAAAAAGGAAGCAATCTTATCTTTTGTATTATATTTTGCATTATTGGAAGTGGGAATCGCGCAATTTGCTGTGTAAAAGCAATATTCCTCGTAATAGTTTTTAAAGATTGGACCTTGTGGCGTCATGGAGCTGTCAATATTCCAATTACCAACATCAGATGGGGCGACAGTAAGTTTTCCTCTCGGACGGCGCTACTTGCATTCTTTATATTTTAATTCAAACATATGTTGCCGAAATGGTAATCGGGATGTTGTATTGCACGTTTCTCATATCGACTGAAGATGTATAACATATCACCCAGATGCATGACCTGTTTCATCCAACATTCTATATCGTTGCTTTGGTTTTCGTGTATTGAGGAAGATGCGTCTTCTAGAGCTCTCTCGAAGGTAAAGATGACACAATCGACTCATGCAAAAATTTAATGCAATTTCATTATTTTCATGAAGCTTAAAGAGCTTATGAGACAGGTTATTTCCTCAAGCCATATTTCTTCAAGTGTAGCCTATCTCTAATTGATCTCTAATTCCTGTTGCAAGCTCATTCGGCTCCGATTTTAGTATGTATTTAGCAAAGTACTAGGCAATCGCCTCAATTTAATCCATATGGTCGAATATCCCTGTTTCTCCCTACACATACCGAGCCGCAGAAACATTACGTCCAAAGTAGATTTTAATTTGCGATAAAGCCATCCAGCCTCTCTAAGTCCCATAATCCAACCTCTGTCAAACTCGTCAATTGCTGCACAGGAGTGCGGCTGCGTGTGCGAAGCATGGCACGTGTTGAGACTATTCTAGTCTGTTAAAGATGGCACAATGATGATGGATGAACCATTCTTCCAGTGAAGGGACTTTTGAGACACCTTGTATCAGAATCCTGTGCACATATTACGTAGAAATTTAAATCATATATTGTATGCGACCCAAACTCTATTCTTGTGCAATTTCATTAAACTTGACCCCCTCCTTCAATGTGTTGCATTTTTTTTGCCGGGACTGTAGATTAATGATGTCTTCCGTTACAAGATGACTGAAATAATGTTTTCGAATGGTTTCGCCTATTAGTCCCGGCTTTTTCAAGACAAATGTAGAGGTTTTCATGTCTCTTATTGTACCAAAAAAGGGTATCTTATACATGTTCTGATTAATTCTGTTATCATGAATTGTAAGACATCATTAAACTTTATCTATCTATCTATACATAGTATAAATCTAAGTCACTTCCCCGGTGTATGTGCCCGATAACCGTAAGAACTACTGCATCGAGTTTTATGAAACAAGTTTTGAGATGAGAATTCTTCGATTACTGTGGATAACGACATAATCAATAAGACGAAAACCTCTTGTCCACAACTGGATTTTATTCCGCATATACGTATTTCGAACTCTTTGAGTTCATTATTCAATGCCAAGTAAGTATTTGGTGAAGTTAACAATATTTATAGAAGAAAAGCGGTCACCATTCAACCAATAGAAAACACTGAGAAGCAGTGACTAATGGTAAAAAATGGAACACCTCTTTTTTACAAAAAACGCGGACCTAGGAGAAATACTCCCAGGGAGCCACGTTGGAGTAATACAATAAAAAGGTACAAACATAAAATCGATTAAATGGCAATTATAATCTAAGAAATCGATTAAATTGCAATTAGACAAAAGACTCGGAAATTATAATAACAAATAGCCATACAAACTAAGAAATAAATAACCATATTAATCATTGATAAGAAAGAAAGAAAATTATCGTGACGCTTTAATTATTTGTATTAAAGTAGAATCTCCGATCGGGCCTGCGTCTCCATTCAACAGTGTGTTCGGATCCTTCTTTGCGATTTCCAGTGATTCCAGGTTAGGAATTCCAACTACAGGTCAGGGATTCCACTACCCTCAACAACAAAAGAACTCCAACGCTCAGGATCCCCATCTCGTATAACAATACACTGTCTGCCGGGTTGCGCACTATTTTCAAGGAAGCTAATTAGTCTTTAGCATACAAAAACCCCAATACTTTGAGAAACCTCATGGGAAACCCCAAGGACAAGACGCCACCACTGTCCCAGTCTGGTATATACGAGATCGCTTGCAGCAAATGTCCGAAAACATACCGAGGAGCCACGTGCAGGAATGTCACAAAGAGGTTTAAGGAACACACGGCCCACGCCAGGTTTGGACGCCCATATAGTTCAGCAGTCGCTAGACACATGTTAGAGACGGGACACGACATTCTGTTGAAAGATTGCAAACTGTTAAGACATGTTAGTAACAGAAATGCACTAGACGCATATGAAACACTGGAAATCGCAAAGAAGGATCCGAACACACTGTTGAATGGAGACGCAGGCCCGATCGGAGATTCTACTTTAATACAAATAATTAAAGCGTCACGATAATTTCCTTTCTTTCTTATCAATGATTAATATGGTTATTTATTTCTTAGTTTGTATGGCTATTTGTTATTATAATTTCCGAGTCTTTTGTCTAATTGCAATTTAATCGATTTCTTAGATTATAATTGCCATTTAATCGATTTTATGTTTGTACCTTTTTATTGTATTACTCCAACGTGGCTCCCTGGGAGTATTTCTCCTAGGTCCGCGTTTTTTGTAAAAAAGAGGTGTTCCATTTTTTACCATTAGTCACTGCTTCTCAGTGTTTTCTATTGGTTGAATGGTGACCGCTTTTCTTCTATAAATATTGTTAACTTCACCAAATACTTACTTGGCATTGAATAATGAACTCAAAGAGTTCGAAATACGTATATGCGGAATAAAATCCAGTTGTGGACAAGAGGTTTTCGTCTTATTGATTATGAAACAAGTTTTGTTTGTTAGGGAATTTATGTAGAAACTTTGTAGGTTAGGTGTTAATTCATAAAAATTGGTTTTATATTAAATTATTTACGTTAATTGCTCTCAAAACGCGTCAACATGGCCGCTCATCATCACGTGATAGGCGATCAAACCAATGGCTATCCAGTCGTCTTCGATCTTGATAATCACGTGATTCAGGCGTATGTAACGTACTATGCCTATTTCAAAGACGTAAAACACGTGCCGAATTTGTCTAAGGATTTCACATCAAATATAATAAGTTTATTAAAAAGTTTGTATTTTTTTATTTGGTCTATTTCTGTAGCCTATCTCTAATTATTGGAAATTAAATCTGTAGTCTATTTAATTATTCAAAATTAAAGTATTCGATACGCTCTAGGCTTAAGCCTAACGACCGTTCTCATACCTATAATGAATTTTGCCTTTGTCTTTTTTCAACGGTTACGCGATGCAATGTCTAATGCTTCGCATATCATAATTTTCAAATGTTTTCGAATGATTACATTGATTCAAATATCTTTATTTTTAAAGTAATGCTGCTATCCGCCATTATTGTAATCAGGATTTTTTTATTATTTGTATAACAGTTTTCATTATGTCAAGACAAAAATGAACGAGTTTACATTCGTTAACTTCCCGTGCAAAAAGAATATGCTTTAGTCGCGAAAATGAAACACCAGAAGAAAATTTAAAAACTTATAATTTAAGGGAAACTTCCATTAATTTTTTGACATTAAATAAAGAAGGTTTTTTAAAATTTACCTATACTGTATTTTTATTTCATGATTTAAAAAGCCCAGGCAACGCCGGGCACGGGTTTGCTAGTTCGTAAATATAAAAGCCCCTCTTTTTCACGATGTGCAAAATTGGTCGAGCAACAATGCCAGTCTTCATTGTTTCCAACAAAGAAACATACTCTTGATTGTTAAAATCTAAGATGAAATAGGATGTAAATTATATAAAAATGAAGTTTTAACCCTTTTTAAGAGTTCGAATTTTGAAAATATTTATACTCAACTAAATTGTCACCGGAAATGAATCAGTGTATCAAATTTGGGGGTCGTTTGAACAACGGGAAGTAAACGAAAAATTGATCGAAAGATTTGACCCAAACAGAAAAGTCAAGTTGAATAAAACGTTGTAATAATAATAATAAAGATATGGACTCAGCAAATCACCAAAGATGGCTATGAAAGCCTTGTGTTTACCAATCAGCAATGCTGCTGTAGAAAGAGCGTTTTCAGAATATGGCTTGGTAAAAACAAAGATAAGAAAGTTTCACTTGAAGTTGTTCAATCAGTGATGAGCATAAGGTACCAACTTAAACGACAAGGAATTAATTGTGTTCAGTTTGAACCAACTATAACCATGTACCAAAAATTCAATCAGACAATGTACGATCAAAAACTGAATGCCATGGAAGCTGAGTGTTTAGAAAATCGACTCTAAATATTGTAACAAAAGTATAAAATACATAAATTATTTTATCGAAATAATCCTTTAATCAGGCATTTTGTTTTTTCAAAAGTTTCAATATATGAAAGTTTGAATGTAAACAATTTTTACAATCTCGATTAAATTATCTGATTTCAAATAATTAATGACTTATAGTTATATTAAACGTTTATCCCGGTCGAAATACAAGTAGTATGCGGGAATTAGAAGTTTATTCTCAATCTGTAAATACTTACAAGACGGTACGATTAATGTGCCATCTGACAATATTAAGACATGGATTCGAGAATAAGTGTATATTTAAAAATGAAATTACGCCAACTATACGTGACGGGAGGGCTCACGCAATTCGGTGGCACATCGTGTCATGTTAGTCATATGATCAATAGGACTCCGGGAGGAGTCCCCCCAAAGCTCAAAGGGCCTCTGTACTATAAGAAACCAGATAGCGACCTCAGGCGATATATTTGTACTAGTCATCGGGTATATGTGACTAAGTCCTTTCCTTGCCATGAAGGGTAACTGTCCACTGTGGCCTTATTTAGTATGAGTGCGCATTTAGCATACGAACTTACGATGACCCAAGTGAGGAAATTGCTATCCAGCAGCCCAGGAATGCAATTAAACTTAAGATCATTAATGGCACCTGCTAAAATGACTCATGTTTCATAATATCATACACATTTAAATAAGAAGAAAAATACAAATCTTATTATAATTTACAGTATAACCCTTTTGGATTACGAAGGCGACTTAAAAAAAAAAAAAATGAAATGAGTAATTACTGGGGGGGCGTTATTCCTATTCTTATCGGTTATTTCAAATTTATTCTTATAGTAGTTTTTTTATTTTAGCATATTTTATGTTATTTCTATAATGTAAAATTTATCGCAAATTACATATATAAGTAATTACATATATAAGTAATTACATATATGATGCTCTTACTAAAAATTCAATCAGACAATGTACGATCAAAAACTGAATGCCATGGAAGCTGAGTGTTTAGAAAATGTACTGGAAACACTAAATGTTTAGGCCTAAATTGTATTGTATTTTTTCATATAAATAAAATGAAATTAAAAAATACTATATTTTTTTTATTTTGGAATTTGGGGGGATACTTAGGGGGTTTTCAAAAATTCTGGTGGAATGGGGGGGGGGGGGGATGGGTGACGACACCTGGGGGGAGAATGAGGAAAATAGTTGGTAACCCTGAGTTAATTTTAGGTTCTAATTGATGAAGATCACAAGTGTGATCGAAAAAGAAGCTTTTCTAGGTATTGTTTATTGTGGACTAAGAGGTATTTCGATTTTCGTTCTATGGTTATTTCCTTCTTTGCTTCGAACTCTTCCAAGTCTCTTGTCAAGGATGGTGTTTGCAACTAATCTGATCTAGGCGTACTGAGATGAACTTTTACTGATGCTATTGCTGGTGTTACACAAGAAATGTTACAACAAACATGGTGAAAAATTGAATATCGCGTAAATTTTCTGCGAGCGATAAAAGGTGCAGTATAGACGTGTTCTCTTGCGACCAACCATATAGTTGTAATTGTAATAGCTTTATTGTAATTAAAATTTATAATATTGAAAAGATTTTTGGGCTACTCTACTCTGTATATCGGAACTATTTAGACTTGAGGGAAAACAATAACTGGGATATACATGTATAATATGTATATGATTAACAATAACTGGGACATACATGTATAATATGTATATGATTAACAATAACTGTATAATATGTATATAATTAAATTTGACCTTGGTAAAGATTAAAGTATTAAAAAAATATTTACAACAACCTCAGTATTTCTAGCGTTTGAACAAAACGCGATTTTAGTGTTGTTTTTTTTTTTTTAGTATTTCAACAGATTTTTCTCAACATTTGTTTTATTAGATTTTCGGTAAATATTTTCTTTTTGAATAATAAAATATTCTATTAAAGGGTACTGAACATAAGGGTACTGAACTAATGAAGCAGATAATTTTTATTAGCCTACATAAAAGTTTTATTTAAAATCAGGCCTATATTGCTATGGCCACGCTTCATTACTCCATTGGCTTCTTTGACTATAAAAAATGGCATTATTTTTAAGTACGACTGCTTTAAAAAAACAAGGTGTTATGTTTTATTTTCTACTGTTCGTTGAAAAAGTTATTTATACAATGGCTGACGTTAAAAAAATTCTTTGGTATGAAATGATCGAATAAAAACTGTGAATTAATATTCCGGAACCGTTCCGCGATTGGACAGTGAAGTCCTACTTTAGTGATGGGGATCCAAAGGACGGCGAAAGGAGAATCTCCCGTGGAAAGTAAATGAGGATATATCAAAAGACGAGCGCAATTGGAGATTTTCAGATTTCATCCGGCATTTCTGTCGTGTGCTGTTTGTATTACAAGTCGACCCCATCCAAAAGATGAAAGTCCCCTCATTGCCTAAATATGGTTTTCAAAATAGTCACAAGTAAAATTCTTCCGTCTGCTAGTTTGCAATTTATATTTCAGTATTATGAATTGTAAAAACTACATTTATTCCACGTTTTATTGTTTACAATATTTAAGATAGTTTTTAGACTTTATAATAAATGGAAAACTGAGTTTTTTCTCAATTCAGGGTTTATCAAAAATGTAAAATATCTTTAAATTTTTATTGACGTAGTTGAGTATTTCAGGAAATCTCAGAATTTGTAACGAAATTATTATAATAGATCTGTCTAGAATTTAAAAATTTTAAAGTTATCTTCTAAAGATACATAAGAATATATTGGATTATATATATTAAACATATAATAAGTTAAGAAGTAAAAACAAATTATATCAATTTATGTTATAATTGAATAAAATATTCCAAAATTTCTTGTGGCGGGAATGCATTGCGGAATTTTAAATTATTAGCTCAAATGTTTTGGCATTTTTAAAAATAAAATGCTTTACAGTTTCATTTTGTATGTCTGTAAATTGTCCTCTACACTAAAGCGAATCCAGAGGTTGTAGAAACTGCAGACAAACGTCACTTGAAAGAATGGAATCCTAAATCTACAAACTGAATTTTACTTTAAATACATAATTCTGTTAACAAGTATGTGAGAGACCTATGGGAAAGTTTTTTGTTATGACCTAAACACAAACCTAAATGTTATAGCATAGTGTCGCTTATTGTTCTGAGTTTAAAATTTAGGGATCTTAAAACTTGTATAAGTTAACTGTAGCAATGCATCAAAAATTTCTTATAAGACTTTTCTTATCATTCCACAGTTCTCAGTTCCTCTTCCTTAATGTCACATGTACAAAGTGTGCCCAAATGAAAAGGAGACTACGGTTAAATTTAACGAATATTTTAATTACAGTTAGAATGATGGTTTCAGTGTTGAAACTCCTGGGTTGCATAGGGTCCTTTTTCCACGATGTTCTGCACTTTCTTGCCGGCGGTGAACCGATGACCTTTGAGTGATTTTTTAAGGGATCGAAAATATGGGACTCACATGGGGAGATGTCGGGGCCTGTACGGTGGATTTTTGAGGATTTCCCATCGAAATGTTTCCAGCAGTTGGAGGGTCTTCTTGGCCACAAATGGCTTAGCGTTGTCCTGGAGCAGCACTATCCATTTCGAGAGCTACTCTCTGCGAATGTTTTCGATGACCCGTTTCGGCTTCAACAACGTGTTGCAGTACCGTTCAGCGTTAACTGTTGCACCTCGTTCTAGCCAGTCGAGGAGTATGGGTCCTTCTTCGTAGTAAAAAGATATGACCATCACTTTCTTGGCCCCATGGCAGAGTGAGCTGTTTTGGCACGTGGGGAACCGGGATGAACCTGCATCTATCGACAAGCATATTTACCAACTTCGATTAGATACAACGGCGCTACAGTAAAAGTCTCCTTTTCATTTGGGCGCACCATATTATTAAGTAGCGGTAGAGTGAAGCTACTTATTGGTTTCACAATGTCCGTCCGTCCGTCCCCTTCATAATTTCTGCATTTTTTGAGGTAGAAGGTTGAAATTCGGAATGCAGCTTACTATGGGCATTAGTTTGGTTTTGATTGGCACACTGGGATCAGAAATACAGGAGTGGGAGTTTGAGGGGAAGACATGATTTATGTGATATTTAGGTATGTAAAGGAATGAAATTCGATATGCATACTCCTCTAGGCAAACTCTACATGCCTATAAAGTTTGGGCCAAATTGTCCCAGTGGGGTCGGAGTTGTGGGGATGACAGTCACTTGGTCTTTAGAACTATGGCAACATATGGCATGTGATATATCATTCGAATGAAAATGACGAGAAAAAATAGAAGATAGGTTTTATATATTCTAAATACTTACTTCGAGAAAATAAATTTTTTGATAAAAAATTGGGGGTTAAAAAGTATAGATGAACGAGTAAAAATTGATGAACTTCCGTTATTTTTCTATATCTTCCTCGGGAGGCTTAATTTCTTGTTAGAAGATGTGATAAAAATCTCGCAATTGTTGCTTCGTGGTTATGATTATTTAATAAAGCAGCGCATTGTTTTACAAATGGGATTACGAAAATGCAGACTGAGCTATGTAGTTATTTTCGTTGTAGGTGTCTTCTTTTCTGATGTCAAAACTCTCTTTAGTCTGTCATTTACCTTTCAACTAATTTTCTCTATGGTGTTTAACAGATGTTTTACCTTTAACAGTGTTCTCAACACCTGCCATGGCACGCACAAGCAGCCGTACTCCTGTGCAGCAACTGACGGAGTTTGATAGAGGTCGGAATGTGGGCCTTTGATAGTCTTATTGGCAAATCGCGGCCCAATAGGATGTACTGTTTCTGTGGTATCACGATGTTGGCAAGAGTTCCCGACGCCCACGCATTATGATCTATGCCAAATGGGTTCCCGACGAATTGTAAGGGAAGGACCGAACACACGCAAAGCATCCACAGAGAGATAAGGGTCAGAGTTACACCATCAGTTTCAAAAGGAACCATTTGCAACCGTCTAGCCAGACTAACATTTCTTCAAGAACATCGTTCTGTGCGGTTGGAGTGGAGTCGCGAAATATCTGACTGGCGCGGTGAATAGGTCTGTTGTCTTCAGTGATGAGAGCAGATCCTACCTGCACACCAGTGATGGACGTCAACGTGTGCGATGAAGGTCAATAAAGCGATATCTTCCACAGTGCACTGGTCCAATACCTTCGTCTACACTTAATGGGGTGGGGTACTGTCTGTTGCAATTCGCACTCATCCTTGGTGGTTGTGAATGAAACACTGAACAGAGCAAGATACGGCCTGGAGATTGTTGAACTCGTTCTCCTGTCTTTCTTGCAACACGAGGGTGGTGTTCTGTTCCATACGGTGCCTGTGCTACCTTACAAGCTCTCCAACATGTGGCTCGACATCCCTGGCCAGCACGATCTCCAGACTTGCTCCAATTGAGCATGAATGGGACATGATGGGACGCAGAACCCCAGACATAACACTTATACAATTGCGTCAAGAGGTTCTGGGGGATATCCTGTACGACCGTATGCATTCAAGAGTCGAGGCCTGCAGTTATGCTCGTGGTGGTATACGGCAAATTAAACTGTTCTCGTTTGCATTGATACGTTGTGCTCAATTTCTAACTAGTCTGAAAGCTAATGTTCTTAACACAAGTTTACCCGAAAAATAAAGTTGAATAATTGCTGAACATCGTAGACAAAGATATGATATGGAGATATGATAATAACACCAGTTTTCAAATTATTTAGAAAATTGACACAACGTATCATTGCAAACGATTATGCGACAAAGAACTTTTTTAGGCCCTATTTCTAATTTAATTTTTATTTGGATAATTTAATCTCCAAATTCAAAATTTAAATCAAATTTTTTGTTGCCTCGTTTTCAAGTTCTTCTCTTACGTCATTATTATTTCAACTTTATCACATGGTTCCTGAAGAAGAGAGCACTTACCTCTGGAAAAGTTTAAGAGTGAAAATGGATCACTTTTAATTTATCTGCACTGACAACGAGTCATCTTAAAAACGAAAGTATGGACATATCAGAGAAGACAGTTGAGATTCCGGAATATATCTCTATATTTGTCAACTTTAATTTTCGGATTTATTTGTGCTGTGTTAAGAACATTAGTTTTCAAATTATTTATAAACGTTTTTATTGGGACTTTTGGGACCCCCCCCCCCATTCGCGGATCCTGTGCACATAGCACACAAGAACTGTTGAAAGGTTATTGGCCACGGGGCCTAATAGCTTACCTAAGAGTAAGCGTTGGTTTTACAGTAAAAAGTTATTTTTGGTTGACCTGTGTAATCAATAAATGCAGTTGGGCAAGAAAACTAGAAAATGTAAAACCAAATGTTTCTTCAATTTCAGATCATTTTTTCTATGGATATTCAAATTCAAGGATAGGTGACAATTGAATGAAGCCAAAAAAAAAACAAACTTGAAAATTAATTTATGCTGACGCAACTCACCTGTTTCTCTCCAATATAAGGAACCTTTGAACATTGAAAAGAACTTTATTAAGAGGAACGTACGTTTGGTATTAATAAGAAAGTTCTCTTAAGTCAAATTATAGACAAGAAGGTAACCGCTAGATGGCTTCACGTCTGCCGTTATTATGAGAGTGTTTTAGAAACTGTTTGAGGTTCGGTGCTTTTAAACTCTGCGTTCAGATTGTAGAAGGAGTAATCGTAAATTTTAATGTTTGCCAAAAGCAGAAGATCCTGGTTATCCAAATTAAATACGGAAAACATTGATTCAATGAGGAATTAATCGGTAAATTTGTTTCCTAGGACCTTTTATTTATTTAAGGTGCGTAAAGAAACTAGAGACACATTTCCCAAAATGCTGGTTTATTTAAACAGCACAGTTTAAACAAAAAATTTAATAATGACATATAATATTCAACCAAAAGAAACACGAATCATACAAAAGAATAAAAAATTATCTGACAGTTATTAAGAAATACGCAAAAAACTCTAGTTTGATAATTTGCAATTGTAAAACATTTATAGACACAGGACATTATTGTTACAATGGATGTTGTTTTTACATTGTTTATTAACCAACAAAGCCTTCATTAGCTTAAATAAGGTTATATATGCGATTGGGCATAGTTTCTAATAACTTCTATAAATATTCCAACTTTATTTTCTCCCAACAATCATAAATAGCTAATTTCAACTCATTACATGAATGATATTGCTTGTTATTAGCATATACAACTTTGGCTAATGCACACCAGACGTTCTCCATAGGATTCTTATCAGGACTTCTAGAAGGTCAATCCAAACAAAAGCTTAAATTTTTTTCACTTTTAAACCATTGTTTTGTTGCTTTTGATACATGGCATGGGGCATTGCCTTGCTGATAACACCATTCACCTCTTCCAATGAGTAGGCCATATGGGATGAGATGATCATATAGCATCTGATGATATAGCTTTGAGTCCATTCGTTGATTTATCATCAAATGTCAGTCTTTCCTTTATAAGCAAATGCCGCCCACACCATGACTCCACCACCTCCTGCTTGACTGCTGAAAAATTCAGGTTTCTCCGTTCTTATTTCTCCAGAAATGCTGGTTTCCATCGGGACCGTCCAAATTAAACCTTTTTTCATCCGAAAAGACATTTCTTTCCATTGATGTTTCCATGTCATCACTCCTTTTGTCCATTCCTTGTGCGCTGAAGTTAATTTTGGTTTTGCTTTCAGTTTTACGTATCCAGCGAAATCATTGGTGCATAAGCACTTTGCCACTGTGGTGTGTGATACAGGGGTGCTTAATTCTTGGGCAATGCTTCGGGTTGACATCTGTTTTTTGGTGGCAGGATGGAAAATGCGCGGTTTGCTCTTGTGGATAACACAGGTTTTCGTCTAATGCGTTTTTCTTGTCCATACTGGTCTCCTTTTTTCAACACATTAAGAACTGCGCTCATGGATCAGTTATGTGCTGCAGCAATTTCTCTGAAGGATTTTTCCGACCATGGTATAAGTACACTTTTCGAATTTCGCATTCCTTTTAACTGATTTCCTCGTGGCAATTTCGTTTGTTAACTTTCTGTTCAGCAAGTATGTTTATATGGCTTATTTCAGTGCTTTCTTGCCCTCGAATAATTGAATGGAATAATCTATGGTGTGTCCCATTCGATTATTGCTTGTTTTTGAAGATGTGTCTATAAATGTTTTACACTTGCAAAACATCAAACTAGAGTTTTTTGCGCATTTCTTAATAACTATCAGATAATTTTTTATTCTTTTGCATGACTGGTGTTTCTTTTGGTTGATTATTATACGCCATTATTAATTTTTTTTGCTTAAACTGTGCTATTTAAAAAACCCAATATTTTGGGAAGTGTGTCTACACTATCTTTACGCACCTTATTTATTTTTTTTTGGTTGGACTGATTTTAAGTACACTTCACATTCTTTATTAATGTGCTGAATAAATATCTCAAAAATTAATAATAATTTCCAGATAAAAGTTTGCTAACATCACGTCGTTAATGGAATGGCTACTAAAGAATTCTTTCTCCGTAACTTGAACTTCGTTTTATTATTAATCGATTAATTATTATAAAGTATATGCTATTTATTTTTAAGCATATATTATTTGTTTTTAAGCATAAAATGTTTCTTATAGCGTAGTTTTATTGATCTAAAGATTGCAGTTTTTAATGAAAAAAAATGAAAATACAATTTACAGTACTATTATATTTATTTTAACTGCTTGCTCTAACTTCTTTTTTCAGTTTTAGTTAATAGAATATGCAACTTATTAAAATTTTTCTTTCCAATCGTTTTCAAGTTTTCTTTTTAAATGTTGGACAAAAACAAGCATTTACACATGCCTTCAACACTCGAATAGGTGGCACCACCACGCGCAATTTTACATGAAGTGAAAACGAAACTTTTCTATAATTTGTGTTTTTGCTATTCCTATTTCAAGCCATTACCGATCGACTTTCTTCATAAGGACCGAGCGAGAGGCCCATTGCCTTTTCACGAGTAATCGGAAGAATGAGCGGAGTTTTTCCCATGCAACTTATCCGACGGACGTTTCGTGGAAAATCTCTATCTTTGTATTATTTAAATTCAAGGAACACTTGTAATAATTACCGTATTTACCCAAATATATCCCGAGGTTTTTTCAGAAAAATGATACAAAAAGTGATCTCGGCTTAAATTCGCTTGCGAAGTAAAAAAAAATTCTCACTTCCTTCGTATCGTGGAAAAGCATTTTTTTTTTTTTTTTGCATTTTCGTATTAAATGCTATAAAAAAGGATTTTACGATAGCTTAAGAGGTGAAACTATAGAAGTAGATGGCAAAATGTTTATTTGTTATTCTTGTGGTTTTTTTCTTTGTGTTGTCACCTCGATTCCTTGGAAATGTTGATGTTAGGCCTATGCCCGCTGGCGAAAGTACTGCATGATATGTAACTGTCTAATTAATCAGATCTAAATAAATAACGACTAGAAAGTAATTCACCTTGATCTGATGGCAAATCCATGAATAGTAATTTTCGGTATATAATGTGCGTATTATACACGATAAAAGATTAAAAAAAGCGTCACTGCACATTGTTTCGAGGCCAACGAGATATAGGCCAGGGCCCTCAAAAGTCAACTGACCATCGGGATCCGGGCAATCATTTATTTCCTTCATTGTTTCCAACAAACGAAAAAATATTGATTGTTAAAATCCAAGATGGAGACAATGAAGGATGAATTGTTGCCCAGACCCCGATGATCATGTGATTTTTGAGTGCCCTGGCCTGTCTCTCGTTGTTCTCGGCATTGTGTGCAATAACCTGGGTGCGCATAATGCATGGATGCGAATTTACGCAGGAATTTTCCAAAAAAACCCGAAAGACTAGATGCGCATTATACACGACTGCGGATTATATACCAAAATTACGGTATTCATTGAAAAAATCATGTGAATTTAAATCTTCAGATTGAAAAAATAGAGGCGATTTAAATTTGACAATATTCTTTTTCCATGAAAATGACCAAAAAAAAGGGGGGATCTATTCGGGAAAATACGGTATCTTTATTGAGAGGATTGTTCAATTATTGAACAATCCAGACACAGTTATACACATGTTAATAAAAATTTCATAATAAAATAAATAATAATAAATAAGGTTTATATAAATAGATGTGAAAGATTGAAATATAAGCTTGAATTAAAAGAACTTACTACATATCAATGAATCAACTTTTAATATATCGAAGTTATGAACTAGCAACACGTTAGAATTATTGTTATCACCGATACAATTAATCATGTCTTTTTAATTACAAATGGATAGCATTTGTATCTTTCTACAAAGGATTCCATATCTTGACAGGCTCAATGTTGATTGCACAAAGACGACTGCACATTTCTAAGGAAGGTGGCGACGCTCAATGCGCTTCAATATTTATTAAAAGCCAAGCGAAAGGTTTGGCATGGAATTATGGAACCGAGACTTTAGGACGTCAGGATATAATAGGCCTCATCTGGATGCTCGTGGGGTGGGTAGTCCCGACCCAGCAACTTTATGCAGTCTTCCGACGAAATCTCATCCAGCGACACTATCCACCGCATTTGCCACGCCGACACCAAATCCCTATGGGGTTCCGGGCGTGTAAATGAGGCGTCTTCTCTGTTGACTCTTGAAATCACCTCGTCTCCGTAGTAGACCACGACGTTGTCCCACTCTTCCTTGGATGCCGTCCCAGTAGTCGTACGACAGTCTGCAACATTGAAAAAGTTAGTTTTTTTTAACGGAAACACTATTCCGTGTACTCCTAGGAACTGAGACGCTATCGCTCGCTTCGCTTAAAGTCTTTTCAGGCCTCAGAAGTGTTTCCAACACACTCTTTCTTGAGCGTTTCAAACAGAGCCTAAATTAACACCACCTTCTCTTTCAAATTCCTGCTTCTTTCGCCCCCGATTCTATTCGCTTCCTTTTCTACTCGTTTCCACCTGCGCGCGCGACGACGACACTTCCCTTTCCGTTTCCGACGCACGTTAACCAGTTCTTAATCAGCTGTTCTAATTCCTTATATTTAATCTTAATAGATGGCGATAGTATAAGGTGTGCCCAAATGAAAAGGAATATTTTAATTACAGAATATTTTAGGTACAGAATATTTGACATACAGTTAATGTATAACATGACGCCTACATAACTGCCTTTGATAATGCCATTGATAACTTATCTCAGAGCGTAAGAAGCAAATGATGGCTTCAGTGTTGAAACTCCTGGATTACATACGGATCTTTTTTCCACGGTGTTCTGTACTTCAGTGATATTTTTGAGGGTTCGAAAATATGGATGTCACATGGGGAGATGTCGGGGCTATACGGAGGATGTTTGAGGACTTCCCATCGAAATATTGTCAGCAGGTGGAGGGTCTTGGCCGTGTTGTCTAGAGTCACTTTACAGGAAGAGTATCGCAATCGTCTTGAGCGACGCTATTTTGAGTTTAGTTCTTCTCTGCATACAAAGGGCAGTATGGAGATTACGTTGTTTTGTGAACATTTTTTCGAAGTATTCACGCCGCATTTCGGGTAAAATGTTATGATGTAATATTTTACGATTTGTAAATTCACTTAATACGTGATAAATACGTTATTAATATATTTAAGTGGTAAAAATAAAAGATAACTCTACTGCTCAAATTAAATTGTTACATCACTTCTTTTTTTTTAGGTCATCAATAACAAAATATAATTTGTATTTCGTTAACTTATAAAATTTCATAAATTTAATATTTAATTCAATTGAATGTAGAAAGAATTTTAGGTTTTACATGGTGTTTATGAATTTGAAATTAAAAAAAAAATAGACAAGTTAATATTTATTATTTTCTATTTTTTTCTTTTTCTTTTTCGCATCATTTTTGCATTGCTTAAATTAAATCTCAATGATATATTTCATTTAAGTGGACAGGGCTGGCCCGGTGGCCGAGAGGGCTGGGGCGTAGGCTTTCCAGTTCTCGCATCCGTCGGGTCGCGGGTTCGAATGGGTAAAAGAAAATTCCCGGAATTGGTAAAAGAAAATTCTCGTGTTGAACTCTTGTATGGTGTACATTATTAAGCCATGTGAAATTTACCGCGCAACAAATTGGCATAATGGGCCGGATAAAGCGAAAGCTAATTGACGATATTATTCATCTCTAAACCTTAGGAAAACTTTGTTTATTATCAATAAATAGATGCAACTGCTATCGATAATATAGTTTCTGTTTATCGATTGAAACTTACTATTTGTTGATTAAAGTCTCAAGTGCTCCCAAGTAAGTTTCAATGCTCACTGAAGTACATACGTAGAAACGATTAGAAAGCATTTACCCGGGAAAACTCAATATGGATGTGATTATGCCAGGTGATACCGAAAAGCCAATCAGAAGCCTTGCGGCACAGTTCACTCAAATGCGATACACTTCCTATAAAGTGACTCTAGTGTTGTCCTGGAGCAGCACTGTCCATTTCGAGAGCTTCTTTCTGCGCTTGTTTTCGAAGGCTTCATCAACGTTTAGCAGTAACTTTTAGCGTTAACTGTTTCACCCCGTTCTAGCCAGTCGAGGAGTATGGATCCTTCTTCGTCGAAAAAGAAGCTGATCATCACTTTTTCGGCCTTCATGGCAGAGTGAACTGTTTTGGGACGTGGGAGGCGGGATGACGCTACATTTATCGACAAGCATATTTACCAACTTCGTTTAGATACAGTGAAAGCTTCCTTTTTATTTGGGCACAACTAATACATTCTTCTTTTCTCCTATGCTTACTGACGCCAATCTGCTTCCCGAGGGGCAAAGACGTCACAGAAATCTGTGACATCCTGACAGGCCCGAGGACGCGGGTTCGACCCCGGCCGAGGACGACGAGGATTTTTTCAGGTAGGGAAATCCTGAGATCACGCACTTCCTTCGGAAGGGAAGTAAAGCCGTTGGTCCTGTGAAGTCATTTGCCGGCTGCACGTTAAAGAACACTTGCGAGGCGAAATTTGCGGCCCCTATAACGCCGTCCTGAAATGACCATGGCAGTGGAAAAGGGCGTTAATACCAAACAAACCAATCCAACATCCTGGCAGACCTTCTTCGATGCACAGCCATCGGAATATCCAACTCGTCCTTCCGATCCCTTTGCTACCAGGTGATGAGTTTGAGTGTCGCCAACAGTCCTCGAAGCCCTCCGTCCGAGGCTTTCCCACTGGTTTTGGAAACCAGTCAACATCTTATTCTGTGACACTCTATACCCTCATAATACCTGTACAAAGAAATACGTGATACCCTCATAATGTCTCATTGTTATCCACTGACATACCATGTGTATCGGTTAATAATGCAGATTTTTTTCAATCCATGGAGTTACTCAAAATTTCATATGTCAAATTATTTGCACGTGTTAACATCATAGATATTTTTACGCTTAAAGGACAACTCTACGGTCACATACAACTTTACTTAAATCGAAAGACTAACCTATTAATAACATCATAGCATATTTAATTTTTTTAAATTCGAATCCTAAATGTGTGAAAAACGAAAATTCCGAGCGCGATTTGAAATCGGGGGCATCCATCTTGGGTGGAGGCGAGACGTAGTGCGAGGATTGCTCTCAGCAAGCTTTGCAGTTAAGCTTTAACATTCACTATAGATCTACATTCACTCAGTACTGCGTTCACTACAATTTTCACAATGTTTGGACATGAAAGCAGCGATTCAGATATTAGTTTTAAGACTTACAAAGATATGGAGGCTTATTTTAACAATTATCTATACAATGAATTGGACAACGATTTGGAGAACCTTGTGGGTGATTTGGATGGTTTAGGCGTGAAACCATATAGTTTAGAACCGCGATTACCCGTCATTAGACGAGGAATACAGTGTCGCCGAATCGACGGAAAATGTATCACCCGCAACAAATTTTCAAGTTTAATTAATACGTATGTTATTTAAATGTGAACAATTTCATGATATTAATTTTTAAATTAGGCATCAGTGCACAATATGTGAAGATATGCCGACATTACAAGTGCGAATGTATGCTGTCGAGATCGATCAGCATATGCCCAGTGGTTCGTAGTTCATCACCGAAAATTCCGTCTTCAAAAATCTGCGTGGATTACGATATACCAACCGTAGCCATCGATTATTATCGGTGGCTACGTACTAACAAACTAATTTGTGGCTACGTGGGAATAAATAAAAGAAAAGTTCTTCCCCGTTGCGTTGCGACAGCCATTCGAAAAATCTTTCCTTCACAAGAACATTGTGGTTTCAAATACTGTAAAATTTTATTAAAACTAATTAAAATTCTCTCAAGCAATTTTCTTTGTTTATTTGATTCATAACTAAAATTTATGGAAAATCGAACTAAATTTCAAGTTATCAAATGTATTTTGTTACACTGATATATTTTAATTTACGATCATCACTAAATATAAACTATTTCAGCCAGTTTAAATGACAAATGTATAAGCTTCAAACATTAAACAAAAATTTGCTACTGTTAGCACCATTTACTTATTTAACTAGATTACCTAATATAATTGTAATGGGGTTTTAGTCAAACGTTAAAAGCAATAGCCAATAACTAGTCCCCCCTTCCCTTTTCTATTTGTGAATTTTAACCAAAAAAGTGGCTTCAAATCATAATCAATTGGCAGTTCCCCCCTGCCCTCTCTATTTCTGGTTGGCTTCTATTAAATGCTTCAATGAACAAAATAATTCCCCTTGACGAAGTAGCAGGAGCTCTGAGTTCGTCTGTTGTTTGAAAAATTGATTTTCTCGAATGTAGTATTTAGAAATGAAAACGAGCTCTATGTTCTTACGTTTCTCATCATTTTCAATCGAATGTGGCCATCTGAACACTTCAAAACGTGTAGTTGCATTTTTTCCGGTTGCGTTTTATCCGGAAACCTCTTTAGTTAATAGCCTTGCGCAAATAGATAGTCAGCTTAATTAATACATACGTACATTAATACGATAGGATCAATAACAAAACAAAACTTTTCAAAGTGAGCGGAGTAGAGTCGAATAGTTCGCGGTCGGAAGCCAGTTATCTCTTCGATCAAAATTATCTTAATTTCTTCCTAATTCTTATTTAGGAAATTGAAGAAATGATAAATTATTATCACTACCTCTATTCTTATAGCCAAATACTAAATAAGAATGAGGCATGACGAATATGCGATTTACAAATTTAGATTGGTCGTAAATATCTACTCAGTGAGAAAATATCAGGAGACGTTAAAGAGAGAGAGGGAGAGAGCTAATTTTTAATGCTGGGGCATGGCGGTAAAATCCATGTCAACACAGTGAATTAGAGAAATAATTAGCATTAATTGTTTGAAAGCTTCAATAGTGTGATTTTTTAATAAACAAACTAAAAAAAGTTTCAAAATTCATTCAGTGTCATTCATGTAACGTCTCATTTTTAAAAGTCTCATATTAGCATCCATTCGTGATTTCGCTTTAAAAGCTACACACATTTCAATAAATATTCATTTACATTGAGTACATTAAATGAATTAAAATGACCAAAATAATTATTATATAATAAAAGGAATGGTTTGATAATATTTCAATAACATGTGAATCACTTTTTTTAATCCTCTCCTTCATTAGAACTTACATTGGTGCCTTTCATTTATTTATTTTATTTTAATTATATTTTATTTTCATTCAAAAAGAAGATCCACATTTATGTTATTATAATCAAAGTAATATTTGGAAACTATTTCTAGTTTTTATTACTTAAAAAATCACACTGTGGAAGCTTACAAACAACTGGGACTAGCATTAAAACATTAAATCGACCCCAGCAGCTAACCTTGCACTACGTCACTTCCGGAAAAATAATGGCCGGCGCGAGGGTAATGCAAACGCGCTATTTTTCACTTTTCAAAGCATTTTTTATATAGAAATTATGGACCAAAATTAAAAATTTCAACGGAATCGTGTTATATTTATATCAAAAATTGATATTCTGTAAAAAAATTATAATCGAATTTTTGCGTAGAGTTGTCCTTTAAAGGTGTCGATGTTCGCGCCAAATAAAAGAACATTTACGGGAACTGTTAATTCTTTACTTTATCTTGAAGAAAACTGCTACTGAAAGTTATCGTATATTTCGGTAAGTTTATGGCGAACATGCTCCATGTCCACTTGGCATCGATGTTCCTCCCGACGATGCCAAGCTACTGGTATCGTCGGCTCGACGGGATCACAAAGATGAAACAGTTAACAGTCATCGCTACCGACAACAAATAATCAATTTGATCAATCGACCAGCTTGGGCCAGAAGACACGGCAAAGTAATTTTGCTTCATGATAACGCACCATCACGCACTTCAAAAACAGTTAAAGATACGTTAAAGTTCTTGACTGGGAAGTATTAATCCAACCGCCCTATTCACCAGACCTTGCTTCTTCAGATTACCACTTGTTCCGATCGATGGCACACGCACTTTCTGAGTACCATGTCAAAATGACGAAGAAGTGGAAATGTGATCTCTGAATGGTTTGCTTCAAAACAAGAAACGTTCTATTGAGACGGTATATACAAATTACCTGAAAGATGGTGGAAATGTGTAACTAGCGATAGATATTACTTTGAATAAAATATAGTAAACATTACAAGGAGGAGCTTTAGCAGTGAAGCAGAAATATATTTATACATTTATTAACAAGAAACTACTCCCACCCCCGCGAGTAGGGTAAGGCAAGTAGCAGACCCTGCACTCATCTATTTTTACCCCCTTATCTGCATTTTTTACCTACCTTCAAATTTTTTAATCAAATCTGAAGGTAGTGTACAACGTAGTGTATAGAGAATGTAAAAAAAGCTCTTAATTTCTTTCTTTCTCATCATTTCCGATGGAATGACTATCACACGCCATATGTTGCCATAGTTCTAACGACCAAATCTGCCATCCCCGCAATTCCGACGCCACTGGAACAATTGGGCCTAAACTTTATAGTAATGCAGATCTTGTCTAGAGTAATCTGTATACTGAATTTCACTCCTTTGCGTATCTAAATAGCATATAGTTCTTTTGTTCTCTCTGAATCCCACCCCCGTAATTCCGACCCCAGTGCACCAATCAAAACCAAACTAAATAGTAAAGGTGGACATGACCATAGTAAGATACATTCCGAATTTCAACCTTCTACCTCAAAAAATGTAGAAATCATGAAGGGGACAGGCAGACAAAATAAAACCAATTACTATAAAAAAATAGTTATAGTTCCATTCTTCCGCTACTTAATGATATAATTTATGAGCACTTGAGCAATCGTGCGTCGACAAAGCGTTTTCACGTGCGCGTGCCGATGTCAATAATGCCTAAAAGATGAACACAATATAGTCATTCTCGACAAATCGATTGTTATATGACATGCCATTATCTTGGTATTCTTTACAGTCACTGTTTTAGCACGTGAATTCGACTTGAAGGGTCCACGATAGATTCTGAAAGGTTGATACGGGAGGGCTAAGACATTGATGGTCATAATTCTGAAAACAGCATTTGAAAAAGTTAATCCGTTTTCAAGTTATCGTGCAAACGGCGGACGGCCGACCGGCCGGATAAACGTACTAACCAAAGGCACATTCTTATAAGTAGCTTTTTGCTAAAGTTCCTAATAAAGCACTTTTGATGTTTCTCTTGAAATTATCGTGTTTTCTTTGATTACAAAGTCTGCATTAATAACCGGCGCACCTAGTAGGCACAGACTGTCACCATTTTGCTTTTCAATGCGCTCATTGGAACAACGAAAGGAGACGCGTTCAGTGAGAAGCAGATGGGACTCTTGCCAAATACACAATACTAGCAAAAATTTAGATAATTGAGTAGTCGGTTGATGTAGTTTCATTATAGAATTACTGGATTTTATTAATAAAGTACATGTTCTAGAAAGAATTCCAGGTCAAATTTTCTTACATATTTTATTTTTCAACCTCAAGGTTTTCTAACTTTACATGTATTTCATTCCTAAGAATTCAGTCTTTCTTACAGCTAAAATAAAACGATTAACAACATTACTTATAAAAAAAATAAGTAAACGACAATATTCTTACTATGAAGAATTAGTTCAATTTTTGCTCATTTGTTAATGAGGCTTATCTTTCGCGCTTAGTACTCCTATAATAATCTTTTTGCTTTGTCGTAATAATTACGATCATTTATCTTATCCTAGGGCTGTCCTCCCCAGCGGGCGGCGGGCGGCAGCCTCATCCGACTGCCGCCGGCGAGACGAGGTCCGCGCGTTTCATCTCGAGCTAATAACTTCGCTTTCTAATTCAGCTGTCAAGATGAAATTTTGGTCGATTATAAGGCTATTGGCCACTCTCGCCCATCAAATGTCGTGGCAAAAATCCAAATGGCTCGAGACTTATTTGTCGGTCTATTAAATACAGCCTTTACTATTAAGGCATTAGATTCCCTGGAACTTGTTCACGCCCCTAACCCAAACACACCACAGGTAGACAAATCTGTTTTTATAACAAAATATATGAGTGTCTGGACGTTGACTAACAAATATTTCAAACGAATTTCGGCGTTTTGGATTTACCGTTGTTTTTCCTGTTTGAGCAATTGTAAAAGAATGTCTTTACAAAATTCTCCACGATTGCATAAATAAAATTTTGTTGGAGTCAACTAATTTGCCACGATGCAAATGCGCAACTTCAAATGCTATAAACACAGTCAAATGCAAGACGCGCAACTACATTTCACCGTCAATAGATGTCCATAAAAGTCAAGTCCATCGGAAAGAACAGTCTGCAATTTTGAAAGACATATTTTACGAACGAAAGAACGGTCAAACAAACGGAGATTTTACCATTTTATGTATGTCTGAACAGACTAAGAAGAGTTAGATTTTATTTAACATATTAATTAATCATAATTTCCTCAAAAAACACACAGATGAATTACATGTGTATGGAACAAGCTAGACTAATACCTTTGAGCAATCTATACACACACACAGCGTAATATTTGTATCTATATATGTTTGTACAGTTAAAATGCAACTCGAAAATAAGTTATAAAGTTGAAATTTAACACACAGCTGTGTATTGCTATCACAATGATGGAAAACATCTAAAACTGGTGATAAGTGTCTCACAAACATAGAAATTAATAATCTATAATAATCATTGTACGAGGGGCGATTGATAAATAAGGTCTCCATGGCTGTAACTTTTTTATTTGTTAACCGATTTTCAAAATTCCTTTTGTATCTTATACTCACATTTGTCCAACTCCGGAATTCCTCTCCGACGGGTTCACCCAACTAGTCACGCGTTGGTGCAATGCTTGGAAAGGAATGGGGACTATGTCGAAAAGTGAATAGTGCATTACATAGATGACAAATGTGAGTATAAGATACAAAAAAAATTTTGAAAATCGGTTAACAAATAAAAAAGTTACAGTCATGGAGACCTTATTTATCAATCGCCCCTCGTATATCCACCTTTTGCAAGTCTGATGTTGTCATCTGAATACGCCAGATGTCTCACTGTGCGTCCGTCATTATATCATTCCCACAGCGATGGATGAATGAAAGGAGACCATGCTATAGCTCAGTGCCTTCGTAGTGCCTTGGTTTGATTCTTTTTTGTATTTGCTTTACAATTTGACTTTTAATTCAGCACGGGTTCATACTGTGCAGTTGTTGTCTATTCAAACGCTTAAAAACTCCTTAGAAAATGGAGAGAGGAAGAAAGTAATTGAGCATCGAAGCAGTGTATTAGTAGAAGGACTCCACCCCCTCTAAGGCCGCTTCAGTAAATAACTACTTATCATTTATTCACATTTCACAAAGTTATTAAACCCACTAAGGCTGTGAACTGCATAGTTAACATTATTACACTATGAATGAAGCAGGTCTAAATTTAAACATCACTAAATTGATTAAATATGAGCTTTATTAAATACGCTTGTTAATGTTCACTATCCGCGATGATTGAATGCGACCAAGCGAAGAGAATTTTTTATTTATCAGGCTGCATCCCCCAGATCCCTCCTCTAACAAACAGATATATACCCCCTTTTCTATTTAGTCCCAGTAATGGTTAAGAAGTAATGGTTAAATTAATAAAACTTCATTAGTCATCGCGCGATTGTGCGGTTATTGAAAATTAGCCAAAACGCGTTTCGAAGCAGACGCTTTGTTATCTGTTGATGCAGTCAAAGCTTCGAAATACCTTACTCCTATATTTAATAAATTTAGTATTGTTTAAATTTTGACCTGCATCATTCATATTTATTGTAACAATACAAGACATTGAGAACAGGTGGCCTTGTAATAGTTTTTATACAATATAACCTTGTATTTTTACTTCACTGAGAAGAGATGACCTTTGGTTTAAGATATGTAATATGTTGCTTTTGTGATAATACACTGGCTCAAGAAATACACTTAGAAAATAATTATATGCCTCTAAGTTCTTATATGCTTTCATTTGTTCATGATCAAATGCTTTTGATTCAATAAAATAATTGTAAATGTCGAAATATGAAACAATATGAAACAGGTGCGCACTTCACATCGCACATCCTGAAGAATTAATTTATGTTGATAATCTGAAAAATAATTATGAACAGGTTTTAAAGTAAGCGAATAAAGACATTTTTACAAATGCTGTCTAATTTTTTTTTTATTTTTTTTTTACCGTCATGCTGCCTATACAATCGTGTTGAAAATAGACTAAAGAATGCAATCGCAACTCAACATAAACATGTAACTCATGTTCATCACTTACCGTATATATTAAAATTAGATCAGGAATATTGTACACAATATCCGATTTTTAGGTATCTTTAATTAACGATGCTAAAATTTAAGAGTGGATGAGAGGAATCGGAAGACCCGAGAGCTCAGAACGTAGTCACCGTATATGTAAAAATTTACGATGGCTACGCTCAGGGGCATGTTTTAATGGCGGACGCATTCGAAACTTAAAGATGGCCGCGCCCGTGAAATCGAAAGTAAAAAGATGGATACTAGTATGAAATACATGTAGACTTGGTTTATGTTTGTTTGGTTGCATGTGCGAATAATCAGCCGGTCGTGTTTGCGTCGACAAGCAGGTGGTCGTGTTTGTATGTTCCGTCTACAATAGGGTAACGTGGGGGAAATGAGCCATGGGGTGAAACGAGCCAACATAAGCTCAAACGTCACTAATAAAAGTAAACCGCAAAGTTTTCAAAATCTCTCGTAAGGCGCGCTCGTTGTCCCTTCCTCTTGAACTGGAAGCAATGGCGATACTCTGAAGCTGGAACTTTGTGAGAAATAAAATTCTTCTCGTCTGGTTGCCGGCTCTCAAGGTGATTAAATCCCTATCCTTTCTAAGCATGTTGTCTCATTGTAAAGCCAATAATTATTAAAACAATAGAACATAAATTTAAAAAAAAATTGTAAACAACAGAAACTATGGAGAATCCAACAGTTCCGATTATGCTAATTCTTGTGGTTTTTGCAATGGTTATTTTTACAATTTGATTCTATAATTTGATTTGACTCATTTCACCCTACGTGTTGGAGGAAATGAGCCAATGGAAGGGGATCATTAAACCTATTTTTTAATATTAATTTTAATTTTGAGTTCAAGCTTCATTAAAACAATAATTAAAGGCTGCTTAATACAAGGAAATAACAATTACAAAATTTCGACAAAAATGTTTTTTTATACCACATTTCGTCTGAACTGCCTCATTTCATCCTACGTTACCCTAATTGATGAAAAATTTGCTTGCCGTGGCCGACGAAATAAACGGGTCCTGGCACTGAAAAGTTACCTGGCCATATTCTTCGTCGGCTACGATGCTTGCCTTAATAATTCACGGATGGAGACGGGGCCATCGGTCGCGGCCTACGATGTTTTCAATGACAATATGAATATATAACTTCCTTAATTTTAATGTAAAAATAAAAAAATTAAAATTAATAATGAAATAATAAAGATGATGAAAATCACTTTTATTGTCCACAGTTTTGGTTAGATAATATTCAACTTTTGAGGTTAGATGATGTCCAAACTGATGTCCAAATTGATGTGAATTTTTCTGATCATAAGTATGTTTTATAAGTTTGTAAAAAACCTTCATCATCTATATGTCAACGACATCATCAGTAAAAACTTACTTATTTTGGATTTCAACCTAAAAGTCTTCTGTGCTAAAAATAGGATCATCAGTGGAAATCATTAGAAACACTCCCATCAATTTGGACACCATATAGACTTCAAAAGTTGATTACCCGTGTAATTTGGGCCCCCCTAAGAGAAAAGGGCCGTAGTTATAATTTTCAAACGTAGGTATATAGTGTAAATTTCGGGCTATCTTTTGGTGACTATTTTTATGGAATACAATAATGATATGGGTTTCATATGAAATTAAAATTTTTTGCATTCGGTCCGAATTACACAACGGATTGTGTAAATTGACCCAGGTGGTCCAATTACAGCAATAGGCCGAGTGATAGCAGAAACTTTGTTTTAAACTTATGTGTTTATTAGTGCACTGTGAAAATTACAAATGATCAGCAACCCTATGGAACGTATTAGATGGAATGAGCTTATGTCTTAATTAAATAACGTGTGAGTTAAGCTTATATAAAGTCAAAAATATAAAGTTAAAAAGTTGGATATGTCAAAAAAATGTCATAACGTTCGGCGTGTAAATCGACCCTAGTCTAATTTGCACAAAGTACGTAAGGATCAAATTTCACAACACGCCAACAATTCTAAATTCAAAAATGGCAACCAACTTTCAAAACCTTTCAAACTAAAACCATGCCTATTAACAAGTACATACAGTGTGTCCACAAATTTTAGACTCGCTTATTTTTTTATTCTTTTTTTCAAAACAAACAAAAATATCAATAAATTATTGTATAAATTATAATGTTTACAATTAAAAATAATAAATTAATTAAATAGAACAACAAAATGTACTTCTAAAGAAAACAAAAAATTCTAAACAATAAGAATTTACGTGTCCATAAATTATAGACTCATGTGTCAAAACATTTTAATAACCTAACCTAACTCGAAATTTCCATTTTAATAATGTATACCCCTCCTTTATTAACAATTACCTCATAAATTCGATTAGGCATTGTTTCAACTAATTTCTTTAATTGTTTTTCGTGTAATTTTTTCCACGACTCAAGAATTGCAATTTTCAATTCCTGAGTTGTGGAAAAAGTTTTTCCCTGCTTGTTTAGGTCTGGAGAAAGTGCTGGCCAGGGTAAAACATCAACACCATTGTCCTTAAACCATTTTTCTGTGCTAGAGGCAGCATGGATTGGGGCATTATTCTGTTGAAACTGCCATGGAGAGCCAGTGATACCCTCAGCAAATGGCAAAAACGACTGCTGTAGCATATTTTGATATCCCATAGCATTCATCCTAAAATTGATGAATGCTATTGAAGTTATGCCACTCCAGCTGAAGGCAGCCCAAACCATGACACTACTCCCTCCACACTGCCGTTTTGGGAAGAGCTCTTCATCCCTTCTTAGGTCGTGCCAGTAGTATTGCAACCATCTGGGCCATCAAAGTTGAAATTCTTCTCATCACTATAGATGATTTTTCTCCAATCAGAAGTTCATCTCACGTGTTCTTTAGCCCAGATCAGTCGCTTTTCCTTGTGGGCAGATGTCAATCTTGGGGCATTCTTTCTCTTCTTGTACACCAAATGTCCACGGTCTTCACACCCTTTCCAATTGTAGACTTTGATACATTAATGGTTGGGTCTTTTGCTAATTTTCTGTAGGATGTGGACTATTTCTTTGTTTCTCTAATAATCGCTCGTTTCTGTTGACATTTCAACTTCTGTCGCCATCCAGTGTGTTTTTTGGTGCAGTAGTCAGCTCCCTGGGTGATATAATGCTGAACTACAGTATGAGAACGACTAAGGTGACTAGCATCAGACCCTGTTCCTTCAATGCATCAATTTGTTATTTTTCATACTCGGACAGATAGGTACCTCTTCCCATTGTTATTTTTACTAATTAAGAGAGTTTAGATAGATTATTATAATATAAAAGTTATTTAAATGTAATAATATAATGTTATTTAATAATATCTGCAGCACAAATTACGACAGCAATTAAAAAATTAACAATGTCGGATGCTGAGTCTAAAATTATAGGACAGCAAATAATCATTTTGTGACAAAAATACTAATTAATTTAGTGAAAATAAATATATTTATAAATTAAAACCTTTTTTTAATAAAATATTATTATTTTATTAACTTAATTATAAAACTGTTGTATTATTTTAATAGATAATACATTTTATCAGGTGAGTCTAAAATTTGTGGACACACTGTAGACCTCTTTTCTTTAACCCATCCCTGATACATACCAGTACTGATACTTTATAGTTACATACACGATTACTATCCTACGTCAAAGTAAACTGAGATCGTAAAAAAGAGAAAAATTTGATATATTTTCACCAGCAATACAACCCGTGTTTTTCATATGCTTCTAGGTAAGAGCTAAGATCATTTTTCAATCAGGAGAGTGGCGCCATCTAACGTGCAATTGTGCAAAATAAGGCTGGTTCGATATAAACGACGGTCCAAAGTACACGGGCCTCCCTTAAACAGGGTGTATCAGGTTCGATGGTCATAAAGTACCTAGCGTGATCCTTTGCATGATTACAAACTTAAAGTTCCTTATCGATAATGTCGAAAACTGAAAATTTAAATTGCGTCGTTACGTTATTTATGAACTTTCCGCACCAGCAGTTCATTAAATTCAAAGGGGCGATTACAATTAAACCGGCGGAAATTATTGAGATTAAATGACGTTTTCGACAAGTTTTCAGCAAACTTCGCGTAATGTTTAGACCCTTAACATTTGAGTTTTGAACTTTTTGCATAAGGAACTTCAAGTTTGTAATCATGGAAAGGATCATGCTAGGTACTTTATGACCATCGAACCTGATACACCCTGTATATATACACAGCATTTTTCATTTCTTTAGAGAAGTTGCGGATAATGTTTATCCGAGCATATTAGAAAATTATGAAGATCACAACTGATTGTACGAGGGCAATTTTGCTGCTAAAACTGGCACTGTCATCCAGGACATGATTCCACGCTCTGTGACTGAATACAATTCTATTGAAACAGTTAAATGTTGAAGAGGGATGTTGATGGGGTTGTAAACAGAGTTCCTTAACTCTCTTAATCAATCTATGAAGTATTTTTAATACAGACAAAAATAATTCAATACTCATAGCCTTTCTTTGAAATTCTAATAACTTAAGGATGCAATGCTTCGAATTTTCCTGAGCAAAACCCAATTGCACACAAAATTCCAGTACGAGCATTTTAACGAATTCTTTTGCTTTTCCAATATGTACTGTATTAATTGTAAGGATTTTTCATGTGTTCATATTAATGTACAAATTCGGATATTACACAATTTCATCAAACAAGCAGCCCGAACAACGCCGGGCATATTAGCTAGTTTAATATATCAACTTGAATTTTTTAAATGAACCTATAGTTAATAATAGGTAAAGCCTTTAAACATGCCATTACTTTGCAGATCAGATTACAGCCTAAGATTATGATCAGTAACACGTGGAAACTATAAAAATGCAGGGTGGAGCATCGGAGACTTCATCTCTTTAATACCCAGTTAGTATCGATTTATTCTTTGATCCTTTCCTTCAAAATCTCAAAGAGTTCAAGAGGGATGTCAAAAAAACCTTTTCTTTTAGGTATCCCCAAAGGACAGAGTCATAAGGGCTAAAATCTGGTAACCTTTCCGGCTACCCTACGTGTCCCCTTCAGGAGATCAAATGCCCAGGGAACAAAATAAGAAAAATCATTATTTTGATGAAGAAAATGAAAATGTTAGAGCCTAGTTGAATGAAATCTGCCCCGCCTTTCTACATCCACTACAGTCAATACGGTGCCTGCATCGAATGCTGACCACCAACATCTCGTTCCAAATGTGTATATACGATACTGAATCATATTATTTCAAAATCTATGGATTCATCAATGTTTAATCTATTGTACATTTATGATAATATCTATTGTACATTTATGCACTCCAACATAAACTGAAGTGTCAAAAGTCATGAGATACCTACTGAATATCGTATAGGACTTCTTTTTGTTCGGCGAGGTGCAGCAATTCGATGTGGCAAATACTCCACCAGTTGGCGGAAGTCCTCTCAAGAGATGTTCAGCCATGTAATCTCGATATTCGTCTATAATTGCGATACTAATGCAGGTGCAGGCTCTTGTGCACGACTGGATTGTTCAATAATACGAGAGGCGTTCAAATTTAACCTGTACTTTGTTCTAGGAGAAGTTGGAGTCAAACACTGTGGACAATATTCAACAAGGAAGACAGGAAACCACTGATCCACATAAGATTTTTATTCTGACGGATGCTCATTTCGGCAGCCACGCTACCTTCTTCAGCGTACACGGAGGATTTGTTCTGAACAGTTTTGTCTGTGCAGATCAAATCCTCCGTGTACGCTGAAGAAGGCAGCGTGGCTGCCGAAATGCGCATCCGTCAGACTAAAAATCTTATGTGGATCAGTGGTTTCCTGTCTTCCTTGCTGTACTTTGTTTTTTTATAAAATCAGGAAACTATAAAAAAGCAAAAAAAAAACGCACACACCAGTTAGTTCTCAAAGAACTCTCCTTGCTTCTCTACACATTTTTCCAGCGTTCTGGGAGCATCTGGATAATAGTTCTGCAGAAATCTTCATGCTGGTGTCGAAATCACGTCAGGACAGCCTTTTCCACTTCCTCATTGAAGCCGAACCTCTGCCCTCCCAAGAACTCTTTCAATGGCTCAAAAAGGTCATAGTCCCAAGGGGAAAGATCCGGGCTGTATGGAGGATGTGATACGATGCTCGCATTTGAGTTCTGTCAGTGCGTCCATAGTCAGTTTGGCTGTGTGTGGTCTGGCATTGTCTTGCAGAAAGCAAACACCACTGGTCAGGAGTCCTGTTTTTTCCCTTTTTCCTTAATGCTGGCTTCAGGGACATCTTCAAAATGTCACTGTACTAGGATACATTTATGGTTCGACGTTCTTCCAGAAAATCGACATGAATGATACCCTTAATGTTCCAGAATACAGTCGCCATCACTTCCGTTGCCGATGGTGTCATCTTGAACTTCTTGGGTTGTGGTGAGTCAGTGTGTCTCCACTCCATTCTCGCACGCTTGTTTTCAGCAGCATGGTTATGTATCCATGTCTATCATCTTCCCTGTCATATCGCTGCAGCAGCATGGAACAGATTTCAATCACGCTGGTTTTGTTATCCTCGGAGAGTTTTTTAGGGACCCATCTGGCAAAGATCTTGTTGAATTTCAGCTTATCGTGGATGGTGGTCTTCACACTGCCATTTCCGATGTTAAGAATTGAAGCCAATTCTCGGACATGAATCCGCCTGTTGTCCCTTATTAGCTCATTTGTTCGTGCGATGATGCCATCATTGACAGCAGTTGCTGACCTTGCCTTATGACGTTCATTGCCGGTTGATTCTCGCCCTCCTCAAACTTTTGGCAACAAGCAAAGACGGATGATTGAGACAAACATGACTCGGTAAACTGTCTTTGAAGTCTCTGATAAATTTTAAATGCTTTCACACCTTCCTTGTGAAGAAACTTGATGATTATTCGTTGTTCCACTTTGGTCGACACATCGCTGTCCGCCATTTTTATTTAAACAAACAATCAGTTGTCATAACAACCGGATGGTTGCTGCATTTCATGATAGGCGGTAGTAGTCATCCCAACAATGAAAGTTTAGATTTTTTCAACAATGAAATTTACAAAATATAAAGTCCAAGTCAAATTTGACCGCCCGTCGTATCTTTGGGTGACCTGATTTTTGGTTCACCCACTATTACTCTGTAAATATCAGATGCAGAGCGTCCAACTTCCGTTATAATTTTGTTCAGTGATTTCCTTGATGCTTTCAGCATGGAAACATTTGTATTTTCATCAGATTTGAATGGCTTCTGTTTTGGCATGGCTTTTATTGGTGATTATGAACTTTTACAAAGAGCAGTTGCTATGTACGCGACACTCTGTAGAGAACAGAGGTTGAGTCAAACGTAGTGGCCGATAACCGCGCAAACTTTTAAATGGTCACTAGACAGGAACCACTCATTGCTAATCTTCAAAGTACAGTCCATCATGCTCGATGTTCTTCATCCAACGATCAGCCAGTTGGCGGATGCCCTCGCAAAACCACTCCTCCGGTTTCTGGGCGAAAAAGTCACGCTCGGCATCTTCAACCTCACTGACATTGGCGAAGCGCCGTCTACGCAGGGAGTGCGCCATGGACCGGAAGATGCCAGGTCGGGGCCTGATGCTGGATGTGGCAAAACCTCGATTTTTTCCAGCAGCTGACGACACACCTTCACCCATTGTTGTGCTTGCGCGGGTGTCAGCTCGTGGGGCTCCTGTTGACCTTTCCCATGGTGTGCGGATGTCGACCACATTCGATTGTGATGTCCCGATGTTCGCCGCTAATCCACGGATGGTGCTGCCTGGATTGGCTTCCACTTGTTGCCGTAGGGCTGCGTCATCCATTTCTTTGGGTCTTCCGCTCCTTGGCGAATCTTCCAGGCCCATGTCTCCAGACGAAAAGCGGGAGAACCACCGTCGTGCTGTCCGTTCATTGGTCACGCCCTGATCTTCCACCCTGCAAATTTCGGCGACTGCTGCTCGCTCACTGGTCCCCTTTTTCCAATATTGACGAAGGAGCCCGCGTATCACCAATTTTTCTGCCATATTTTTACACTGGCTGAGCCAGGTGGCACAATGTCTATGGCATTCAAATTCGTACTGGCGTTTCTTTCCACTCTTTTCTGTTAATAAACTGCGATATACCCTTGTGGTAAATGGTCTTCGCCCAGTATTCGTCAAACTCTAACCCCCCCCCTCCCGAGTCGGCCACTACTTTTGACTCATCCTCTGTATTTTGAGGTAGTTTCATGTAGTTAGCATAAATATTCATACTTAACCATTGCTCCTACATCAACGTTTGTAAACATAAACTTTTGAAACAATAGATTTTTCTAACTTGTTAAAATCTGCTTGAACATAATGAGCTAGAGGCCAGTGCTTTTGTTTTCTAGCTTAGATATAATATATTTATATTTATGTTATTTTAATTTTCTTAACAGAGAAAACTCAGAACGGGGCCTGTATGGTCATATGATCGACAAGTTAGGTCCCCGTTCGGAGGAAAAATAATATAGAGATTACAAAAAGATTAAATATAAATATAAAATTAAATTTAGAGACATTGTATACGAGGGGTGTTCATTAATGAAAAAGACTGATTTTTTTCCTTCAAAAAGCATTAACAGTAGCAATAATCTGTTTTAACATTATGAGAGATCGCCATGTGCCCTGCATTCCTGCGTAAGATCGAACATGTTTCGTTCCTCAGTACTGTTGGCAGCAATTGAAATATGTATCAGTTAGTTTCCGACTACGGTGAAAATGGGCGTGAGGAGAAGTATTGTGTCATAAGATTTTTTACCGTTCAAAGAAAAAAAAAACATCGGAAACGTTCACCATATGTTGCAAGAAGCTTATGGTGAAGCACGTCTGCCAAGATCTACTGATTTTTTCGGTGCTTCAAACAGTTTCAGGAGGGCCGGCGATCAACGCCGAAGGATTACCGTTCCGGGGCACGGATTGTGAAGACGATCAGTTCCTTCGACGTTGATCGCCGGCCCTCCTGAAACTGTTTGAACCTACGAAAAACAGTATATCTTGGCAAACTTGTTTCACTATAAGCTTCTTGCAGCATATTAAACTATGCTCCATTATCACTGTAGGCGGAAACTAACTGATAATTATATCAATTGCTGCCGCGCAGTATGAGGAACTAAACACGTTCGATCTTGTGCAGGCATGCACGCCATATGGCGGTCTCACACAACTTTAAAACAGATTATTGCTACTGCTAATACTTTTTTGAAGAAAAACTTCAGTCTCATTCAGTATTGGACAGCCCTCAGAGAGAGAGAGAGAGAGAAAACAAGAATGGAAGAAAGAAAAAATAAAAGTAGAAGGGAAATAAACGGAAGGTTAATAAAATTTTAGTTATGGAGATAACGAAATTAGTAGAAAGAAAGAAATATTTTGAGCACTTTTTAAAAGTACTGATTGACGGAGAAAGACTCATTACTTCTGGAAAAAGAGATCACCATCTTAATCCATTGTAGGAAATACATCGACGTTGATATTCGGTTCTAGCAAGGGGAAGTCTTCTTAAATGAGCCATTCGAGAATGCAGTGTTCCGAATTTCGAGTTGGTTAGGGGGTGTCTTTCGCTAAGACGCGTTATAGAAAATGGTATTATTAGGATTAAGTGACGATCAACAGCTTTGTAAATAAAGAAAACAAGCTGTAAAACATATAGTTGATACACCGTGACAATATGTAAAGAATTAAAATATTGAGAAACTGGGGTGGGCTTTTTAGATGGAGGAATATTTTTAAAAATATTTTTGAATTCTAAAAAGAAAAAGCAAATTAGAATTTATAGGAGCCTCAAAATATAATTCCATAGCGAAGGGATGAATGGATAAGCGAATAGTACAAAAGAAAAAGTAAAGGAGAAGGGAGAAAGTTCAAACGTTAAATCATTCCCAATTTATTACCAAGAATTTTAGGTAATGTGTTGATATGATAGTCCCAAGTTAAGTCAGCCGTAAAATGAATTCCTAAATATTTGAAAGTAGAAGTACTTGATAAAGAATTAGAGTCGTAATAAATGGGTAATTCCTTAGGTACATATTTTTTGTTACGCTGGTGGAAGATCAGGTATTTGGTTTTATCCAAGTTAAGCCTTAACTGATTAAAAGAATTCTAGGAACTTAAAATGAAGAGCCCCTAATTTATAACATTAGATAATCTATCGCTTGAGGAATCTGCAAATAGGAGAGTAACATCGCCTGCGCATATGATACTCCCTATGTTTGTCTTCGGGGTTGCTCAGCCAAGGAACTATGTCACGTGTTGGGAATTGGTTAGGTGACTGTATAAGGTAGTTTCCACTATGTTAAAAACATATCACTCATTGCTGCAATGGGTAATAAACGTGATTGATCAGATCTGGAAAAGGGGATAATAATCGGCTTGCGGGCCAAGGGTAGCAGTATTTCGGAAACCGCGCAGTATTTTAACTGTTCTCATGCTGCTGTAGTTAAAGTGTACCATGACTGGGAAAATGGGACCGTTCAGAATAAACGGTATGGGAACTGTGGAGCACCACGTGCCATTGATGAGAGAGGTGAACGTCGGCTGAGAAGATGTGTGAAGGCCAAGCGAAGAGCTACAGTGGACCAACTTACCGCTCAAACCAACGTGGGTGCAACCAGACATGTCTCTAAAACCACAGTACAGAGGATCCTGCAGACCGATGGCCACCGCACCCATGCTGACGAAGGTTCATCGGCAATAACGGCTTCAATTTGCCCAACTGTACAGAAACTGGACCACTTCTGATTGGAAAAAGGTTGCCTTCTTCGATGAGTCACGATTTCTGCTCCACAGAAGGCTGGTGAGGCGAGAAACCTCCGAGAACAAGCATCCTGCAACCATTGTTGGACGAATCCAGGCTGAAGGCGGCAGCATCATCGTGTGGGGAGTGTTCTCATGAGATTGTGTGGGCCCACTGATACCTGTGGAAGGCACTATCAACCGATTCGGTTATTTGTCCATAATTGCAGATCAAGAACACTCATATAAGGCGACTGTCTTCCCAGAGGGGATTGGCACGTTCCAGCAAGACAATGCTACGCGTCATACGGCTGCAATTGTTTGGGGGTCGTTTGAGGAACACGACCAGTGGTTCCAAGTACTACCCTGGCCCCCTAATTCCCCAGACCTCAACCCAATCGAGAACCTTTGGGATCATCTCGATCGTCATGTGCATGCTATGGAACAATCACCGCGTACCCTTCAGCAACTATCGGATGCTTTACAGTCTGCATGGCAACAGCTATCAGTAGAAACCTACCAGAAGCTTATTGACTCACTCCCACGCCGTCTAGCTGCTGTCCGTGCCGCTAAAGGCGGTGATTCGGGATATTAGCTGGTGTTCATAATAATGTGACTCGATTCTGTAGTAACGTGGACAAAATAGAACCTTAGAGGACTCCTAAGTTATGGGTTAATTCAATTAAGAATATTAATATTTGTTTTGCAGTCAATAAAAATCAATGACGTTTTATAATCATTAAAAAATATGATTACCTAAGCACTTGAGACGCATTGTATTCTACAATTACTCGAAAAATTCTATTTTCGCTAATCGATAGAGAATCCTTAGCTGTTACCGAATCATTTTAACGGTTACTTGATATTTAGATCCCGTTAACATCTTTGAAATGGCAAAACACGACATATGATATGTTTCACCTGATGAAGATTGCATAGACGTCGAAATGTGCATCGTGCTCCATTAAAACGTCTGTTTGTATTATTGTAGGATGTGGATTTCTTTTTTGTTTTCTTCTCTCATACGATGTTATTCAATCGGAAATAAAGCGAAGGAAATTAATATCCACGTTATTTCATTCGATGTTCGAAATTATGTTCGAGAAAATCGGCTTTTTCAAATTTCTTTCCTCAAAAACTTCATTAACTCGTAAGCTAATGAAGAAATTTAATGAGCACAAGAATTTTGGTTTCGTCTTGCTCTTAAAACTAAAACCAATATTCTTACGCTCCTCAGCATGTTTTTAATTCGTTTTGTAGTTGTTGAAATTAAAAATAGGAAAAATAACTTAGTAAAAAAAAAAAAGCATTCTTTATCTGTGAAACAAACTACAGAATACAAAACAGCATAAAAATAAATTTTTCTCATCACAAAAGTAACAGATTTTTTTAAATGCCCTGGCCACTTTTCACAAAAGAGAATTATCTTTTTAACTGAGACTATATTTCTAAAGGACCACCGTTAACTTGTATGCTAAAGTACGATCATTTGAATTTGGCCATTACAAGCAAACGATCATGTAGAAAAGGACTGGTCTCTTTTCTTTCTTTATAACTCTCTCTCTCTCTCTCACTCTCTCTCCCTCTTCTCTTTCTTGCTCTTTCGGTCGTCTTCTTTTCTCTGCAACGAAATGGACTGCTACAACGATGGCTATTATGTGGAATGGCTCTTTCTTAGGGGACTATCCACGAACATGAGCAGCGTTTTGTATGAGTTGAGTGAAACCTGCGGTCGAATCAAACGGAGCTTGCTGCTGTTTTGCAACATTTTTATTACACCTAGCCAGGAAATGAGACATTTCTTACTCTGACTAAATGCTATCTTCAGTGAAAATGAGTGAACAATTCATAGCGATGAAAAAGAAGGGAAAATTTCTGTTTACTGATACGCTTACCTATAAGTTTTCCTTTTCTAAGTAAATTTTCCAGATTTTCCTTTTTCTTCATTTTAATAGAGACACAGATATTTTTTGGCTGGCTATGATTCTTTTTTTATCAACTTTCAGTAAAATATGTTATAAGCAGAAGCAGAATTTCATACATAGAATAAATAGAATTTACATGCTGGAGAGATTAATTCGAAATGTTATTCAGATATACGTGAAAGGATGCATGGTGCAAAACAGTTTGGTAAATGCTGATCTAACCAATGGTAGATGCGATTTTTGTATCTCTTCCTTCTGCTCCGATGGGCACTTTTATACACTGACTGGCAGATTATTATTACCCCCTGACGTTTATGGGCAAATTAGCTATGATTTCTAGCTGAAGTTGCTACAGGGCCAGAGCATTATAAATAGGGAAGCAGGCTGTTTACCATGACAGTAGAAGTGAATTGTTTCAGAGAATATGGGTAAACGACGCGATCTAACAGTCTTTGAACGTGGGATGATTGTTGGCGCTCAGAGCCATGGAGCGAGTATCAGCAAGAGCAGCTGTTGATGAAGTGCTTAAAGACTGGACTGTCAGCCATATAACTGGATCTGAACGTGCGACTTGTGGCTGTCAGCGACTAGTCAATGTACAGGCAGAACGAAGAGTGGCTAGACTAGTAAAAGACAACAGAAGGGCAACAGTGCATCAAATTACTGCAGATCTTACAAGGAGAGGCTACGCCGTTGGAGAAACGGGGTCAGGTAAGACTTGGCGTATACGTAGAGGGTCTTTGCCTGTGTATGTGTGCAGAGCCGTAGCGCGCGCTATTCAGCAGTTCGCGAGATAATTGACCTGAAATTTGGGCGCCTGAAGCGGTGTAACGTGCGGTATATCTGTATAAGAGCAGATACGCGCAGTGGAAATGAGCACGAACAGTGAAGGAATAAATTGAATAAATAAATAGTTTATTAAAGCACAAAAATAATCAATAAATAAATGAAATAAAAATGGCAATATCCCTTCATTAAGCTCAAATAAAGGGTTTCTAAATATAACCAAATTTTGAGTCAATATACTGTTATCAGTTCCTTATCACTACAAAGCATAATATTACAAATTGTCACATTGAATACCTTCATTCAATTGTGTAAAAATTCTTAATTGATTAGGAATAATAAATATAGCAATTATGCTTAGATCACTAGCAATAATTTAAATGCAAATTAGCACACAAGCAATAAGATATGAAATATCAATGCAATAACAGAATGCGTAAATACCCTAAGGCAACATCAGTATAAACAGAAACAAAAGTATAAATACGCCCGGTGTAACCTTATCGACTAAAGGCAACAATTGTAAAAATTACAATAACTCACAGGGCAAAAAGTTAAGTTACCGTCCTCGTGGCAACTTTCAAACGCTGAGCTATTGTTTTCAGCTCCGACACAATTATAGCAATTATCAGAATATCAGAGTTAAATAACGCAAAATGTTCTTTAGTCCAGGTTAAAGTTTGATTCGTTGGATTTTAAATAAAGTCTTAATCGGTAATATCACACACAAGAAATATAAGCAAAGCACAAAGATAAAGAGTTCAGTCCAAATCAGAGAAAATTAAAATGTCCTTAGCCTATACGCAGAAATTCACAGGCACATTTCTGTAATACCAAAAATTCAGTTTAAGAAATTTTTCCTGAACTGCTAATCATAATGGCTAATAGGATTATCACCACAAAAATTTATGTGATTAATTAAATCTAACACATTCCCACGCTTCCTTCGACGGAGCACTATGGATAGGATAGACTTGAATAATTCTTGCACAAACACCTTAACAGTAGGCCATTGCAAAACCAAAATGAAGCGAGAAATAATTATAATGCCTCCCGGCCATACGCAATTGATTTGAGTTGAATCACGCAGTTCACGATTCCATAAGTCGCTAAATGCGGCTTGAGATATAGTGGCATTAACGCCAACCACGTAGTTTAAAATCACAAGAGAAAAGGCCTGTTCGGCCACTGACCTTTTTAAACACTGCGGAGTACGCTGAACGTATTCATGAGAAGGAAACACGGCCATTCCCGACGCTCTGCCACGTCGGCGAAACCTCCGCCGAGAATGCTTCTCTGCATGGCTCTCGTTCTTTTGTCGGTAGCGGTGTTATCGGCCGTGGTTCTGGAACCTCGGGCGGCGTTCGTCTCTCTCTATCTGCCTGCCTGGCCACGACCGAGAGCCCCTTTTCACGGCTCCCACGCTGTACCGATGAACGGATTCCCCGACGATTCGTCTTACCAACTTCAGTCGTGTTTAGATTCCAAGTCCTTTTTCTCTCTCACTCTTCGAGCTACGCGCTCGAGAACGACTCCTCTCTCCGATTGGCTGTCTCCTCGTGATTCCTCCGTCGTGCTCTACGATGATCGGGGATTTCCGTGACAAGCGGTGCACCTTATGTACTTTCGTGCGTACATAATTTGTCATCAGCAGCGGTAGCGCAACTGTAAAGCGTTCTCTTAGCATCTCGTAACTTTTTGCTGGTTGTTGGTTCAAGTCCCGGCCGGGGAAAAATTTTTTTTCACAAATGATTTTTTTTCCCCGCGCAGTGTTATTGTTTGGGGCATGTTTTTCTGGCATGATTTTGGCCCTTTATATATTGTGGAACAACATCTGGATAGCACCAAAGTATCGTTGCTTATCAAGTTCATCCTATCAAGTGCTCGTAATGCGTAGGACTGGTTTCTATAGAAGAACACAGAATTAATTACAAGTAAAGTAATTTAGCTTTATCATCTGTAGCTTTATTATTATTTCTGAAGTTCGCACCGATACTAAAATTAGAATAGCCTATTTGCTGTTTCATTTCCTCTCACACCACGCTCCTGTACATCACAAATCCGTAACTAATAAATTTTAAGATATAGTCTGGTTCGATTTCTTTAAATAATGAATTTCGAATGAAATTTAAATAAGCTCAAACAGTCTGACTCAAACGGTTCATGGCGAAAGTCTACCTTTAGCTGCCGCCTAGATTTTAATTGTTGTTATTCCTTTATTTGCTACAATCATTTTGCACATTCCGATGATCTTCCCTTGCTGTAAACTGCTTGGAAGAACGTATTCTTCTGATTATCTCCAATGTTCATAATCATTGTACTACAACCAATTCTCTGCTTGCGTTTCCCATTAGTTATTTTAAAGGGTAGTTTACGGAGCCAACGTTGAATCGATAAGATGCCTAGAATAACACAGTAGCTTCAAGCAACTATAGCCCATTCCGTATAACGTTTTCATACCAAAGGATCAAATGCTGAAAATCTTCAGTTTTAAAATAAAGATTATATTTGTTGAATTTGCTATTTTCTTTATCACAAAAACATCACCTGTTGAGTTTATTCATTTTATTCTCGAATTCACTTCGCCCGTGTCGAAGTACAAAGTGTCCGCCAATTTTCTCTCTAATCCAACTAGTAGATCATTCCCTGCATTGGTCTGAGCACAACCATTTTAATTATAATCACCACACACAAATAAAGAGCATTGTTAAGAAACTATGGTAATAAGTTACAGAGGGCAGGAAAAAAAAAGAAAACCCCTTTCACCATCATCGAGTGTGTTCAATCTAGTAGCCAGACTACGCTGCTATTAACTTGCATCGCAGTTTCCATTGCAAGAAGCTGGAATGCAGAACACCAAGATCAATCCGTAATCACTGCTGTTGACACGCTTTACAAAAACCTTCTATTTTGAACTTTACATTTCTTTTAGAAGTATGCCTTGCCGTAGCAAGTAGTGGCTTCCTTAGCAACCTCATTCTCGCTTTCATTTTTATCCTCGAACGCCTTAAAATCCTATCGGTCCTGGGCATTTCGGTTGCCTGGCTTGTTAAATTTTTACTTTAATTTTAATATTTTGCTTCTTAATACTTATATTAATACCGAGTACACAAAAATAAAAAAGGTAATTGTTATGATTGTGCGCCAATTTTTCAAGTTTTTATTGAGAAATAAGATCATGTCTATATTTTCAGGTTTTAACCTGCTTCTCTTCTTGCCAGCCTTGGAAAATCTCTTTGCATGACAGAATTGTCTTTGCATGTAAGACAATTCTATATCCCATACTTAATTTAACATTCTTTAACTTGATTAAATCAAGCTTTTTATATTGGAAGAATACAAAAAACAACCTGAATGTAAGTTTCAGATTTGGATATAAGAAGTTTCAGGAAAAGAATGTTGAATACTTAAGAATTTCCGAGCCATAATTAGAAATCTTCACTGCAGTCACATCCAAGGGATCGTCTGTTCGTTTAACTACTGGAAGATTATAATGCCGGACCTGTCCTTCTGGATTTATTGCAGTCATTACCATTTAGAATAATACTCACCTGAATGAAGGATATTAAGCGGACTTGATCGACGTCGACGAAACGCACTTGATGGCAAATGGTATGTATGATAAGTGTCATTAAAATTTTCATAAAAATTCATAGATATTATTCACTTTTTTCATATTTTACAACCCTGTTCCAATTTATCTTCTTAACATACTTATTTACTAATTTTACATTTATCATCCAATCTTTATCAACATTTTGAACAATGTTATTTCTAACACAGTTTAATCAAAAAGCAAATGGGCAAAAAAGGACAACAATTGGAAGGTCTAGAAATTAAAAAAAATACCACGAAGGACAAATAGGAATTCGTTAAAATTGTAGAACAGGTGAACTGAAAAACATTGTACCAAGCAAGCCAATGGAGAAGCAGTATGATAAAGTGAAAATATAGCGCACAAAATAATATAACGAAACCAAAAAAAAAAAGACCAAATTTTTTAAAATATTTATATCGTGTTAATAATACTGTATACACTAGTAACCACAAAAAACATTGTTGGTAGTCCAAAAACATCGGCCTATCACTAGAAGCAGCTTGGAAGAAACTGCGAAAACGGTCAGAAAGATTGCTTCCGTCATTTGTATTTTAAGGCCTCATTAAACGTCATTAAGAAAGTAAGTTGGATAAAAACTTATCCTGTAAAATTTGAAAGAAAATTATATTTCGAGATATAACAAAAATAACGACTCTAGATTATGATATAACAAACAAAAGTATAGATTATGAAAAGAAGTTTCAGTTAGTGTGAAGAATTGTACAATGAAAGCGTCATTCAGCACATTAAAGCAGTGAACTTTAAAGACATTTTAAAAATCAAACAAAAGATGACATTTAGATTGAATCGTGAAAGGCTATGCCATAAAATAAAGGTAAAGAAATCGATTGTAGAATTTTCAGGGGGAAAAAAAACTATCTGGGTTGAGGTAACAAATTACATTAATTTTCATTATGTTGTTTGCAGAATATGTTTGCTATTCCTATTAGCAAAACACATTACTTACTTAGTTAATGCAGTTTAATGAAAGGGAACGTTTTCGTCAATATTCAAGACACTTCAGTATTCTTTCAGTAAATTTATATTAAAGAATGGGTGCTAGGCATTATGTGCTGTTTTCTTTGCCATTTTTATGAACCTTTGGATGCCTTTGCACTGTGTATCATGAAACATTCAATTCTGCTTGTTGGACAACTTGCACTGAGACTGCAAGCCTGAGCCACTGTGAGTGTTGGATGCCCTGGCCATATTTTCGCGTAAAATCATCATTTTTGACCAAAATTTTGCAAACTCTTGATACAGACTGAAATTTAAAAAATTATTTTTACAATACGCAATGTTCCTTTACCATTTCGCTGCATTTTCATTTTCAGCATCCACCATCAGATTAAAACTTATTGATGAAGTAGAAAAAAGAATAAAACTTCTTGTCTTATATTTGCAAATTCTAGGAAAAAGGGAATTCCTTAAATGTATGATGAGCAGTTCAAGTGTTGAGGTACAATTACCTACATTTTTTTCAGTAAGGATATTTGTCCAAGTATGGATTTTTGTCTGCTTTTGCCAAAAGTAAACTTCATTCCCACAAGCTTTTCATACATTTTAGTACTTGTCAAGCTTTTCATTTCTATGTTGAGCCCAGTGAAGAAAACTGTTTTCTACGTAAATTAAAACATTAACTTTTTAAAGTTTTAATGCAAATTTTTATATTTCAAAATTTAACTCTAATAATTTTATTTCGTAAATTTGTGAATTGTTTTATTCTCAATATATACAGGGTGAAAATTAATTCCACTACCAAACTTGGAGAGGTAGTAGGGATAGTCGGAACAAACAATTTTTCTTTATACCAGTTTTGCGAGAAAAATTTATTTACCAACGCAGAACAGTTAAGCAGAACTCCAAGACATGTGAGAACATGATATGTGGAAGAGGAGATACTGTAACGGTTTACAGAGGATCCCTAAACACGCATCCGTGCAGTCGCACATGCTGTGAGGACCAGTTAAACAATTGTTTGGAACGTCATGCATGACAATGGGCAACATCCATACCACGAAAAGACTATGCAGATTTTTGTGACCCAACGACTACCAATTACGTGTGCACTTTTCCGAACGGTATCTTCGGAATGTTGCCGTCAATCCCGCGTTTGGTGAACTTTTTATTTTCTGATGAAGCACAGTTCACCGAGGATGGTCTCTTCAATTTTCAAACCGCCATGTGTGGAACGACACAAAACACTTTGAACAACTGCTGTAACTGTTCTGTGTTGGTAAATAAATTTTTCTCGCAAAACTGGTATAAAGAAAAGTTTTGTTTCGACTATCCCTACTATCTCTCCACGTTTGGCAGTGGAATTAATTTTCACTCTGTATTATAAAAGAATTTTCTTAACTCCTAATTCACCTTAAATTTAATAATTCAAAATGAAAGCACTACGAATCATCAGTTTTTTTAACTATTTTAATTCATTTTTTAAAAAGTTTACAAAATACAAAAAACAGGCGTCATAACAATTAATCGATGCAGAATGGTCAGGAATTTGTTGTCCTTTCTTGACTATATACAATGGTTTGAGTGAAATAAGTTCGTATGTAAGCATGATATAAACACAAAAATAAATAAATTTCCGTATATCTATAGCTCTCGGTGTTCAATAATAAAGGTTTCGACAAATCTTTATGGAAGAACGGTATCATGATATATGAATGTTGACGAAAGAAGGCATTCCTGCACATTCTGTGAACATTAATCATAAGCAAAAAATTATATACAATGAAGGAAGATGAGGTACCGACCATAAAGTTAAGTCTTGTTTCAGTAATTTTAATTTCAATTCTCACAGGTTAACGTTTTACGATAATTTCTTTTAAAATACAGCCCTTTTAACGAAATCTTTCGATCAATCTTTGGTTTAGAAATTAAAATGAAATTATTTATATATTATAAAAATATTTCTTTGATAATAATAATGTTTAATAAAATGTCATTAAGTGATTTTTAATTTCTACGGTGTCTCTCAAACCCACGACTCCAAATAAAAATCTCTCTTCGTTCTCTTTTGACCTATTGCGACGTGTTTTTTTGATAGACCCATTAATATACGTAACCAACAACGGTCCATATATGAAATGTTGACTTTACAAGCAGTAAATTCAGCTTACAAATACCCAAAAATTACCAAATAGAAACGTGAATTGTAACTGTCATTGAAGACATTAGCGGAGAAATTCCGCATTTTACTAATTTTTTTTTTAATTCTTTTGTGTATTGGATACTTCCTTAGGATATGGCGAGTGATTGCTGAAAATTCAATTTATCGCCTGTCGTTCTTTCACATGGAAGAAAGAAAGTTCATTAACAAAATCAAATGAAAAAATAATTTCATCCATTTCGACATAACAAGTAGAATCAGCGAAAAAACTAACAACAATGATTAACGATGAAACGATGAAGTTATAACCGTAAAGTACGTTAACTCGTAACGTTATAAAACTAGTGTTATAACGAAAAATAAAAATTTGGTAAACATAATGAATAGGTTCTTTGTAATAGTCTGGTTTGATCTCCTTTGGAAAAAAAATCTTAACAATGTGATAAAATTATATGCTAAATCTTTGTTTTTTTCCAACAACGGTCACTATGATACAACATTATATAACATCAAGAGTGTTTATTTATAATGTACAACTTCAATAAAGATCCTCCTTATGAGGGTGTGGATACCTGAAAAGAAATATAAAACGCAGATATGTTATTCTTGTTCATTTATAATAAGCATCACTTAGTTTTCTATAATGTTATTAAAACATTTACATCATACAAAGTGAAATCATAAACTCGATTATTTACAAGCAGTTTCTGAGCTATCACTTTAACTATGAATTAACTTGGAAGTAAGAAGGAACACTGAGAAATCATCTATTTTTATAATGTCATCACTTGTTTTTCTGTTTTGTTCCCCAAGGTTTATCAAAATTAATGAGTTGACAGACATAAGCTTTTTATTTTCGTGGAAATCAATGGATACAAAAGCAAGAATAGCTTAAAGAAGCGCCAAAGCCAGTCTTTGTTTTTGAAACGGAGTAAAATCCTTTAGTATCAGAGATATAACAGACTATAAATAAACTATCAATGTTACCGATTAATTGATAAATAAATATAAGTAATATAAAAATTCATACATGCATTCGAAATTTACAGACTACATATACAGTAAGTGAAATCAAAGCGGATAAGTCGAAAAATGAAAGATTTTATCCCTTTCCCCTTCGTAGTTGAATATTAGTTGTTATAATCTTTGAATGTCTTTGAAATCCAGCCGAGCAAGGGATTGGCCTACAGCGGCCTAGCTTAGTCTCCAATCTGTTATTTAAGAGACAAACTCAAACATCTATGCCAGCCCTGAGCAAGAAGTAGCCTGGCGAGCAAGAGCCGCTTTTGAGAAACGAGCGCTCGTAAGATGGCTTCCGTTTTCACAAAGAGGGGTCGAGTCTAATAAATTGTATTTAAACCTGTAATTCATTTTAATTCTTTGAATCACTTTTAAGTGCTTTGTTCCATAATTTCTTTGTCCGAATGTGAATAGGATGGGAATAATAGATACTGTAGTTACTTTCCCAAATTATTTCATATTTCAGAATCAAATTCAATAAAGCGATTATATTTTTCGCTCGTCATTTTGTCTTTATTCAGATTCCCTTCACCTCATCCCCCCTTTTCCTTCATGGACTCCACCGCCACTGCTTCGCCAGTCACCTGGCAGTACGTCTTTGCTCATGAGGACGAGCTGGCTCGCACGAGCATTTCTGTGCCCACGATTGATCTATACCCTCAGCGAGATTTGAACCCGCGAATCGCTGGCTCGAGAGCGCAAAGACCCGCCTTAACTCTCTCGGCCATCAAGCCAGTTGAGAGATTCTGTCGCTAGATACTAAAACTCTACACAAAGGCAACTGTCGAGAGTATTTTATTTTATTTTTTATATTGTAATCCAATACTCCGTCCAGAGCCTGTATGGCCTGAGGCTGACGAGTTGGGTCTATGGATGGGCCTGGATTAACGACTGCTGTATGATGGTCACAGCAGCCGGGGGGGGGGGGGTGAAGATCGTGAGTCACTGATGAGTCGCCCATCCAGTGACTAGCCGTATCTGATGTTGCTTAATTTCACAGAAGTTGTGTTTCAGTGAAAGCCCACCAGGCCACGGCCTCCCCATAGCTTATAAAATACGCTATTCGGTTTGATCTTCAAAGGGGTCTTTTTAAGTTTTTAGAGCATCTAAATTTTGAAAGATTACAAAAGAATTTTTACTAGAAAACTAGATCCTAAGGTAAAAAAATTGACTAAACTCTCTTCATCTAGTTTGTGCATTAATAAGGCCTGTCCCAAAAATATAGAGACAGCACTGTTACTTGAAACATATGTAGCATAGAGTCACTGCAATCGTTTCATATAAATTAGGAAATCCCTCCATTTCTAGAAACGTTGATTAAGCACACAAATATTTAATTAAAAATTTATAATCAAGGTCAGTTCTATTGTACTTAAATATAGAAACTGCTCCTCACTACTGAAATGAAATCATCTTGAAGTAAAAAAAATAATTGCGTATATTCAATTAAATGAGAGTTTTTCCTGTTTTGTGAAGAGAAGAGATATCTCAGTGTTAGCAGTGATATGCTGTACAATGCCAAGTGCAACAGAAATTCGCGACAGTGAAGTTTGTAGTGTTTGGCGTTTGAAAGCCGAACGGAAAATTTTAAGACATTTGTATTGCAAGAAGACGATCTAAAACATCTATCTATAGAATAATTTCTAAAGAACAAACAACTGACACCAGGAAACGGGGATCTGGAAGACATAAGAGCACTACGGATCGGGATGATCGGAGAATTTACACTTGCAACGAAAGATCATGGCAGCCTTCGACAAATATTCCCTGAAATAGGAGATGCTCCTTAAAGGTTAACCATTCATCGTCGCCTAAGGTCGTTTATGGAAAAATGATCTAGAATCCACATCTGACACTTCAACACGTTACTGCAAGGTTGGAATGGGTTAGAAAACGCGTCTTGGGACGATTAATGCCTGTCTGCTATTTTCAGCGATGAAAATAAAAAATGACATTTAGATGGTTTAGGTGGAGTCGCCAGTACTGACATGATCTTCGACATGAACACAAGAGTTTCTTCAGAAGACAGATTGGTGTTAGTTCTGTGATGGTTAGGGGAGGCTTTGCACTCACTGAAGGATAATCTTTTGCAATTTTTTTATTCTTTATGGAAAATTTGTAATGTCATAATGCGCCAATTCACACATCCATTTCGACAAAAAATGGCTATACGACCATCACATCCACGTATTGCAATGACCAACTAAGCTTCCATCTGAACTCAATAGAAAAATCTACGGAGGTATCATGACTCGCGAGGTGTCCGCCAGTATTCGTCTGTCAAAGAACTACAAGTTGCAATAGAAAAATGCTGGACGATCTTGAACCAGAAATTGTGCAAAGCTTGATTAAATCAATGAAAAAGTGTGTGTTCACACTGTTCAGAAACAATGGTCGTTTGATTTATGTTTTCTGCTTTTGTTGTTTGTAAAGTCTATACTTATAGGACAATGGAACTGGCCATAAATTTAATAGTTGATTATTTATTAACTAGCAGAGGTACCCGGCATTGCCCGGGTTAATTACACTTGTAGGTAAAGAGATAGATCTCAAAAAATTTAATTATAACTCCCAATTGGTTAAATAATAACTCAATCAATACAACACAGAGCAAAGGGACTACCCATTCTACGAAAAATACAAAAAACAGGTAGTCCAGGTGATATACCGGAGCATCTAAACTCTTCTTGACTTGTCTTACCACTGCGGAGTTTCACCAGATACTTTAGATTCAAGTTTTTCTTGCCCTTGACGTAGAAGCTCTTATACCCTGTTGCTCTTATTAAAAAATTGGCAATCAATTGCAGTGATTCTACGCTACCTTTTTTCTTAATAACAGGGCTTTCTCTAGGTTTTTGAGACAGACCTTATAGATAATAATAGTAACTTTGTCGTACCATTTAATTCTTTTCAACTGACCATTTTATACATAATATAAACCTTACTTTTTCTGAATACAGCCACTACTCGAATAAATTAAATAAATAATCTGTTGATTAGTGTTAATGACTTAATAGGAAGTTTGAAATATTAATATACCCAAGATATGCGTAAGTAACAGAAAATTTAAAAATACAGGACGATTCAAAAGCCCGTACCAGATTTCAAAGTGCTATAAATAAATAACTGTTGACGGCAGCTTAACGACCTGACTACCATTGAAAAGAGAGGATCGTCAAGTTTATCAAAGTTCCCGGTTACGAAGTCTCATGTCTCAATTGCTTTTGATCTCCGACCCAACAGCAAAATGCGTTTTGCGTCATCTGCTTCACCAAGTACGAGTCGGATAATTTCGTCCAGCGAAAATTTCGTATAAGAGTCGTAACGTAACCCCTGCTGCTAAGAGCATCAGCAAATGGCATCAAACGTTCTAATAAACGGGTTGTTTGTGTGGCCTCGCATTTCTGTTGAAAATATCGAGCGTGTTCGGCAGAGTGCCATGGAATCGGAAGAGCTCATATTGAACGCATGTTAATCACCATTTCGAAACTTGATGAGATGACGAATATTTTTTATTTTACCGTACCTCAGTATGTTTATTTTAACAATAAACACATCATTTTGAAATCGGGTACGATCTTTTTGAATAACCTTGTATTTGAAAAATACATTACATAATGAAGTACATACACTGACATCCAATAAGTAATAGACACCAAGCTGTTCGGTCATATACAGGGTGTAAATTTTAAGTTGACAAAGCAGAATAACTCGAAAAATAAGCTTCACACGAAAAAATGCGTATAATCCAAAGTTGATTATTTTCGAGGGGGCATCTGCTGGTGCTAAAATTAGCCCACCCCCCCCGGCCCCTGGGGGTGGGGCGGGGGGCAACTTTAAAATTTCAAATGGGAACCCCTATTTTTTATTGCAGATTCAGGTCCTACATAAAAAACTACGTACATTTTGTCTGAAACATTTTTTTTTATTTTTGGTAGATGGCGCTGTAATTCAAGAAAATCCATTTTCTCATTTTTGCGTGGAAATGGTTACGGAGAAATAAAAAATACTTATTTACTTCGTAAATTTTGCCGCAAAGTTATTATTTTATTATTTTTTGCCGCGGATTAGGATAATTTTGTTTTGTTTCGTGGTCATGAGGCCACACAACTTTATAATTATCAAACAAATCAACTGATTAGCTAACTAACTAACCGAACATCCTACGTACTAACGAGTGAACTCATTAACTAACAGAGTAAAAAAGTAAAAGACTGTGTAAAGATGAAGTTATTCCCGTTTAAGATTTGGTGGTCCTTAAAAGGACCGATTGTTTTCGTTTTATTTTTTCTTATTTGCAAATACTTGCAAGTAAATGAATTTCGGGGTGCTTGTATTTCCAGTGAGTCCCCTCGCCTCTCACTTTCGGCCTGCTTGTTGTCCTTAAATCCCTTGCATCTCGCCGTTTTATGAAATTAAATGTTCAAATTGATGACCTCCAACTTCGATGCATTTATTGACTCGTTTTGTAAATTCCTGAACACATCTTGATAACATGTCTGGTGTAATTGCAGCGCAAGCATCTCTTATTCTTTGAATCATGTTTTCGCGAGTGGTTGGCGTTTCCTTATAAACGATATCTTTGAGGTAACCCCATAAGAAAAAATCTGGCGATGTAAGGTCAGGCGATCTGGCTGGCCAATTCACAGGACCTTCCCTGCCGATCCAGCGACCATGGTAAAGTCGATGTAGTACTTCGCGCGCTACTAATGAATAATGCGCTGGACAACCATCATGTTGAAACCACATGTGTTGTCGAAGTTCAATACTCAGGTCTTCAAGTAGATCTGGTAGTTCATTTTCAAGTAGGTTACGATATTTGTTGCCATTCAAATTACCGTCTATAAAATATGGACCGATAAGTTTATCGCCAATTATCCCACACCAAACATTAATTGACCAAGGTCGCTGATGGTTGACTTCTCGAATCCAGTGTGGGTTCTGTTCACTCCAGTAATGCATGTTATGTCGATTAACTTCCCCGTGGTTTGTGAATGTTGACTCATCGGAGAAAAGAACTCGTGCAAAAAAATGTTGGTTTGTTTGCATCTGCTGAAGTGCCCAGTGACAAAACGTTAGACGGTTTTGGTGGTCATTGCCATGTAGTTCCTGATGCATAGATACATGATATGGATGAAATTTGTGGAGCTTCAGCATTTTCCAAACACTCATATGTGAAATTCCTGATTGCCTTGATATTTCTCTTGTGCTCGCATGTGGATTATGAGCCACAGCAGCTAGGACTGACACTTGATTGTTTTCTCCACAAACAGTAGCTGCACGGGTTCTTTTTTTCTGGTTCACACTACCTTCCGCAGTAAATTGTTTAATAACTCGAACAAAAGAAGACCGTGATCGCGTTTGGCCAGGAAAACGCTGAGCATAAAGCGCGACTGCATTATCAAAATTTCTCCCACTTTCTCCATAAATGTACACCATCTCAATTTTTTCTTCCACAGAAAGATAATTCATAATGTAAATTCAAAAGCAATACGGCGTTGTACACTCACAAAAACAGTTGAAAAATTACAATCTTTTCTTCTAAAGATCAGAATTTAAAATGTAAACATTCTGAAAAAAATGCCAATGTTTACGTTATTTGTTTGTTGACGAAATGTCTTCAAATTACATTGTAGTTAAAACAATGTAGGAATCGAAATGAATAATAAATTAGTTATTTCCACGCAAAAATGAGAAAATGGATTTTCTTGAATTACAGCGCCATCTACCAAAAATAAAAAAAATGTTTCAGACAAAATGTACGTAGTTTATGTAGGACCTGAATCTGCAATAAAAAATAGGGGTTCCCATTTGAAATTTTAAAGTTGCCCCCCGCCCCACCCCCAGGGGCCGGGGGGGGTGGGCTAATTTTAGCACCAGCAGATGCCCCCTCGAAAATAATCAACTTTGGATTCTACGCATTTTTTCGTGTGAAGCTTATTTTTCGAGTTATTCTGCTTTGTCAACTTAAAATTTACACCCTGTATATAGTGCACAAAAACTATTTGCTACACGTATTTCTTATACAAGCACATCAGAACTTGTGTTCCCGCATCTTTTTTTTGCTTTCTACAGAGCTTTAACCCGATTGGCCATGGAATAAATAAGTTGGGCCGTCTTAGCCTGTGAAATTTTGATCCATTCGGTACCCAAACATACGAATAGTTCTGCACGGGAGATAGGTTTTTGTGAATGTTTATCACGGCACGATCAAGCATACCCCAGACGTGTTCGATGGGATTCATTTCGGGTAAATGACTGGCCCATGGTAGTAGTTCTGGATGCAAGGTTGTGATACCAAGACTGCGTTCTTCGAGCAACGTGACAAGAGCAACGTCCTCCATGAACAGAATGGATGTTTTGTCAAGAATCCCGCAGAAAAAATATTAGCAAAAGACCCATTTTCAATATGGCGATGTATTTTTCTACATTAATGCTATCCTAGGGCACACATTCCACGAGCTTTGATCGCCCGGTGTTCCAAATGGCACCCCACACCATAAGACTAGGGTCCCACTTGCGTAAAAAATTAGGCAGAAAGCAGTAAACTGAATTTCGAATATATACGCTTTCAGCAAAATTTTTTTGTCTCGGTACATCTATTCTCACTTGCGTAGAGCAAAAGCAGAACTAAGATTTTTGAAAAAAATCTCCACATTGTGACAAATTCATGTAACCTTCACTTCACTTCCAAAGGATAAGCGTAGGAACAAAACAATTAGCATACTCTTTTTATTTATTTGAAATTTAAGCTAAAATTATTTATATATTATTGCATAAAATTACAGATATTTATAAATATATATATATTTAATCTGATATATTAATATGTTCTTTATATTATTTTCATAAATGAAAACCTTTCATGAACTGGAAAAATCACTTTTATTGTAATGCAATAATTTAAAGGATCTGTGCGGTTTATTTATTATATGTACAATACAATAATATGCCCACTATTTATCTATGGTTCAGTTGATTTTACCGTTCATTTTGCAGTAATATGTTATATTTTCTCCAGTGATGCTTTTAAATTTATCATCACAACATAACATTTCACAAATTTATGTTTTTGGATCAACACTTTGAGAGTCATCTTGTCAATTTTTTTCATTTTATAGCTTATTCATGTAGGTCCTATTCCTGCACCTTTTTTTCCAATACTGACATTTTAAGCATACAATTCCATTACTTAATGCGGATGAATATTCTTAATTTTATAAACATTGAGAAAAATTGGATGCTCACTCAAGCCCAAATACGTTTATTTTGCTCGGTTGGCTAGTCCATGCTAGTGTTTGATATTAAAAATGTAAGTATTGGTACAATTTAAATTCCGTGAAGATATAATAGTCTTCTTTCAAAATTTTCGAGGTAGTAGACCAAACAATTCATACTGAAGATCTCGCTCAAAATCGTCTGCTCCAGACATATTCAGTGCAAAACTTGGCATGATTTCGGATTGAACTTTTTAGAATAAATCATTAATTGTTCAGTGAGGGTTTTTATTGCACGCCAACCTCATCTGTTCAAATTAATGATGAAAAGTAGGAAACAAAATTCCGCAGCCTGGATTCGAACCAAAGGTTCCTGGATTCAAGTCAAAGGTTCCTGGTTCGAATCCATGCTGCGGAATTTTCTTTCCTATTTTTCATCATTAATTTGAACTTTTTGTTGCATTTACATTTGGTCACCCAATGGTTACTAAGTTTATCTTTTGGAAATGTGAAATATTTTGTGTGTTGCGTTCTTGACTTTTTCTTAGTATTTATTAAACTACACTGCTCAAAACAATTAAAGGAACACTTGTAGAATCCCCTACAGAGGGCGTAAATAATGCTTTTTAGCAATTTCATCTTCTGCAACATGAAACCTACTATCTCCCTCATAAAAAATGGTTGAAGCCAACACATTTTGCTGCCAGATGTTCTGAGAAATTTGCATAGCAATATAACCCCCCGGAAAACAAAGTGGTTACATGCCAGTACACTCTTTGCTTGGAGATAACGGTCGAACATTAGAAGGTGCAGGTATTCCTCGAACGTTGTTGTTAGTGCTCTGACATGTCACGAAGGCATCTTGAAGCAGTAGAAGCTGCGAGAGCCGTAACATTGCTCCAAACGGGTCAATCATTTCGGACTGTGGCAAGTGCCCTCAATGTGTCCTCTTCCGTCATTTTCCGACTGTGGACACGATTCCAGGCGACTGGCCGGTACACACGAAGAGCTGGGCAAGGTCGCCGACGCTCAACAACCGCCAATCAAGATCGTTATGTGCGGACTTGTGCCCTGCGTCGAAGAACCTCAACGGCCAGAGACCTGAGAAATGACCTGCAGATGTCAACTGGGGTAGCTTTTTCAGATCAAACAATCCGGAACAGATTACGTGAAGTTGGCTTAAGAGCCAGACGACCAAATCGAGTGCCTAGACTAACCCGCCAGCATATACAGGCGCGACTAGATTTGCACATCAACATGTCACCTGGCAGCTTCGCCACTGGCGTTCTGTTCTCTTCACAGACGAGTCAAGATTCCGCCTGACCCGCTGTGGTGGCCGTCTACGTGTCTGGAGATGACGTGGTGAACGAAACACCGACGCAACAGTTTGTGAGACTGACCGAATGGGATGTTGTTCCATTATGGTTTGGGCTGGCATCTCAATAGACCATCGAAACGGATCTTGTGGTCGTCCGAGGGCTAATGACCGCTAACGTTTACATTCGTGACATTCTGGAAGAACATGTGATTGTTGCTGCACATGGCTTGGGGCCTGGATTCCTTCTAATGCAGGATAATGCTCGTCCACACACTGCAGCTGTTACTCAAAACTTCTTACGGACGCATGGCATTCAGACCATGAGGTGGCCTGCAATGAGTCCAGACCTAAATCCCCTTGAACATCTTTGGGACATGCTTGGCAGGCGAATTCGACACCGCCCTTCAGCTCCAGAAACACTGCAACAGCTCATCCAGGCACTTACTGAGGAATGGGACCGGCTTCCCGAAGATCACATCCGTCGACTGATACGGAGCAGGCCTCGAAGGTGCATGGAGGTTACTGCAGTCCATGGTTGGCATACACATTATTGAGTGGTGCAAAAACTGATCCCTGGAAGAAACAGGGCATTCTCCTCACAACGTCCAAAGGACATTTCACTTTGTTTTAGGCAGGGGTCCTGCAGTTTCCTGTTTTTTCTTTATGTTTCTTCATCAGTTGTTTCAATAATGCATTCTATTGTTAAATAAACCGTCCTTTAATGATCACATACAGCGATTTTGTCCATATTATTCTAAGTTGCTTCTGCACGCTGCTTAATAGAAGTATTCCTTTAAATGTTTTGAGCAGTGTATATTACATACGGCATCAGAACAGCGTATGCCAAGCATTTCTCCTGCATTATTTGCTCGTCGGGTCAAATCAGTGACGTCACAGTTACTTTGCATCGGCAATTCTTGCTTCCTTCACTTGCTCTTCTTTTTCATGCTCACTTCTCCTGTTCTAGCGTGGTTAAAATGGATGATTTTACTCGCACTTCGCCCATATTTTTTTTTATCAAGATGGCATCCTTAAGTTGAAGATGCTTTTTATCAAATATTTGGGGGTAATTATTGAGCTCTTCAATAAAAAAGCTCTATCGATAAGCGAGGCTTACGGCCGATGTCCATTTTAAATTCGGTGAAAGAGCGAGAAGTGCCTTTTATGACGTCAACGAATTACGATCTCCTATATGCTGAACGAAAACGTACGCGTAAAGCTTACACGGAAAAGTTTAGGCATGCTGGACTTCTTTTTCCGTGGAATTTCTGTAGTAAAAAGCCTAATTTTTTCACGCATTACGCTGTACGTTTCAGCTGATGTTTACCCGAGTGTCCCACAGAAAATCCATCGCCCATAAGAGTTGGTTGCAGTCGGTTCATGCTGAACTCTCGGCTGGGTTTTCCCTGACCCATATGCGACCAATACAAGAATACTGAGGAAATGACGACTCATCTGAGAAGATGACATGATGCCAAAAACTCCAAGGGCGTTCCACCATCTCAGTCGCTCAGTGAGTCCTCTTTGAGATATTGAATGCGCTGAGAAGGGGTTTTCGCCTTGCAGCTTTCCCATGATAACAGCTTTCCCTGCTCAGTTGATGCAGATATTTGACAGCCGTTATGCAACGGAAAATTTTCTCTACAACTCATTTTGCAATACGCAGCTGTCGTGCTGTAGGTCCAGGCCTGCCTACGTAACTCTACAGTTTCCTTTTTTAATGCTTTGAACTGTGTAATAACCCTGCTGGCAGTGGCATCTGAAGTGTGCGGGAGATTTTCTTTTGGCTGAAATCACCTTCGTATTTTCCACCAATACGCCCTCGTTGAAAATCACTGAATTCTGTAGCACCGAGGGTTCGAGGCATGTTTTTCCAAGATAAGAATAAGTTACTGAAAACAATACTGTAAAATATAAGTGTATGTTCACAATTATTTCTATGAAAAACATGAATAAACCTATTTACTTATTTAGTGTCAATGTAAGTAATCTTATGCTGTTTCGCACAAGTCTGATTTTTGGATTATAATGAAAAAAATTTAGTATCAGAAAAGTTATGACCATCAGAGGCGACGTAGGGGTCAAAGGCAACTAAGCAGCAGCACTAAAATACCATCCCTGACTGACACTCGTCATACAGTCGGTAAAGTGGTAGGGTAAATGTACCAGTAGTTGACAGTGCACTAGTAATTGATAATTCACGATAAAGGCTTTTAATAAAGTAACAAGGCAAGAAAAGGGACTGGTGTTGCCACCTCGTATTAAACAAATGTATTAGGCTTTCCAGAACAGCAAAAAAACTAGGAACTTTGCTCCTATTATGGCCGCAAACGCATGTTGATTGTTCAATGCCTTACAGAGTCGAAAAAACCTTGCAATGAACCCCTAAGCGAGGGTTTGATTAGTTGAATTTATTTCATGAATGTTATGCACTATTTGTTATTAATTTTACGTGAACCTTTTTGTGTGATCAGTGGACAATACTTCTAGTAGTAACAGAATTTCAGATGACCAATGTATTAACTGTTTTAATCCACCGTCAACTACTAAAGCCTAGATATGTGGTGTCACTAGCAATTGACATAACCTGTCAATTATTAATAATTTCTGTGTTTAAAAAAAAGAACAAAATTATTCTACTGTGATAGTCGGGTAATAATAAAGGAAACATGATGCCTTTAAGTGTAACGTCTTAATTTCCAGTTATTGGCCTAGCTGTGTCAATTATAAGAACTTGAATGCCAATTTCTAGATCACCTACTTTGAATGAAATTGGTAGAGACTTTACAATACAATAAAGGGAGAACAGAGTTTCTGACTAGTTTTGCCATTTATTCCCGGCTTTATCACGGATAAACTACACTACAGGCTTCTCGTCCTTATACACAGAAAATGTGGTACACTAGAATAATATGATTGGATAAAATACAACGAATGGCAAGATAAAAGCAAAGAGTAATATAGTCTGGGTACAATGAAGGTAGAAGCAAAATAAAAAGCATAGGTGTACATTGATTTGATAAGAATGAAAAGTAAAATTCTCTGATTTTTTGTAAAATTCCCTGAATTTTCCCGGTCGCTAGCCACCCTGGGTGCATTATAAAAGATAGAAATACACTGACTGGATTAAAGCAGAAAAATAGCGATTGGATAATAAATAACAGACTAATATAAAATAAAAAATATTAAAAAATGATAGACATAAGTGATTAAAGAAGGGCTGATCCATAAAACGAATAAGATAACAAAATACAAAAAGTAAATTACAATAAATCTGAGACGGAATTAAGAATGGAAAAAATGTCGAAATCCGTTTGACAGTTAACTTAACTTACCAGACGTCCGTATTTAGTACGGACAGTTTGTATTTTCAACCCCCTTGTCCGTACTAATTTTTGCGTCCGTATTTGTCCGTACTTTCCACTTGTCCGTCTTGTCCGTATTTTCTGCAGCAACGATTTGCTTGCTCGCAAAAGTCAGCACAATAACTTCAGCCGTTCAGCGTCATCGTGCGGAACATTTCCCGTTAAGTAATTATTTATTCATCATTAGCTTAAGTTAAACCTTAACTTAAGCAGTGCACGTGCCATGAAAACTGCTGCACTTGCGTGACGATATTTAATCACCTTTTCACCTTAATATTGTTCGAGTTTTCATTCAACTTTCCCGGCATATATGGACCTGTGGAAAGAGCTTTCTCTCAGATAAACAATGTTTGGACACCTGCAAAATCGCAGCTGAAAGTGAGCACTTCGAGAGATATTTTGATTGTTCTGTGCAACATTGATCTATCTAACATGCTGTCAAGTCTATATATGCTTTTTGAGAATGACACGTTGTTAAAAAAGCTATTCATGGATCTGCAAAATATTCACAATAATAGTTGTTTTGTTACAAGATGATGTACAGATATTAAATATTTAAAAATCATGCACAATATCATCTTCTTTGTCTACCCCCCCCCCCCTTCCTCTGTTATGCCTGTGCTTGCTGTTAAGTCTCCGTGTCCGTACTTGGCATACAGAAAATCTGGTAAGCTTAAGTTAAGGAGGAGGTCAGGAGACGAGTTCTTAGCTTTTAAAACATAACTGTGGAGTCTATAGAGATTTCCAAGACCTCTTTGGGTTAGCCAGGCTTCTTACCTATTTCAGTGTATTTCATGTGGAATTTATTCCGGAAGGATGAGAATCGTGTAAGCCCCACCTGAAAAAAATGACACTTAACTGTTCGATTGTTGTCGATTGTCTAGTGTAGTTTATATCCTTTATAAAGCCAGGAATAAATGGTGAAACTACTCGGAAACTCTGTTCTCCCTTTATTATATTGTAAAGTCTCTACCAATTTCATTCATAGAAACAATACTAAGGACACCCATTCTGTTGATCTTACCCACTCTGACATAAATATTACCCTATTCGCCGATTCTTTTTTGTTGGTCCTGAATCTTGTCACAGAGACGATCAACAGATATCCCAGGACAAGTAATCTTCCAAGAAGAAAACTACTACCGGTACTGGTATTCTGCATACTATGGTAAGAAGTAGCATAGGATGAATTGGATGACTTTTGCAAGTAGAAAAGCAATCGTCAAAATTCAAGTTTTTCTACGAACAATTTGTTGGCCAAGATCTGATGATATTGCATTACTGGAAAACACCTTCATTTTCTATGGTCCTTGCAATCTACATGGGAGTGGACTGATTTTATTTATTATACAGATAAAAAAGATAAATGATCTGTATGAAAAACTTAGGTTTTAAAAAGCACAATTTTAGCTAATGTTAAATACTTTACAGATTCTTAAAAAGCCGACCAGGTTGCCGAGAGGGCTACGGCGTAGGTTTTCTAGTTCTCGATTCCAGCTGGTCGTGGGTTCGAATTCAGGCTTGGGCACAGATGTTTATTTTGTTTGTCAAATAAAACTTGTGTAAAAGGCGCAAAATGATCTTAGTAGTCGACCGTAAAATTCTAATAAACCAAACCATTCTTAAAAATGCTTGACTTCGTCAGCTACTTTTGAATTTGTCAATTTTTTTTGTAAAACTATATAATAAAAATGTGTAATTAAAATACTGTCAATTACTAGTGAAACTGCCTGTCAACTTCTGGTGCGTTAACTGTCAACTACTTGTGATTCATGCATTAGTTAGGAAAAATTTTAATAACTTAATAGGTTTTAAAGATATAATAATTGTTTGAGATTGGCACATTCTGGATTATAATTACAATTTAATGGCATAACTAGAAAAGTTTCAAAATGCAATTTGATTAACATACATAATTTCGTTTCACAGTAATGTCTTAAACTGTCAATTACTAGTACATGTACCCTACCAACGAAATATATTTAGGTACTTAAATCCATTTCGTTGGGTGGTACTACTAGGCATCTTATCGGTCTTTATGCTTAGATCTTCATTATACATCAAATATTTCAGTTCTTTCTGTGAGTATCTGGGAAAACAGCATCAGATTACTCTGCGATTTATAGCATTTTAGAATCCTGGAGAGGTCACTGTATTCTTTAAGCTTTTATTAATTATTTGTGTAATTATTTAAAATTAACAGTTTCGATTATACCTGTCGTCTAATAACCATGCATTTTCAGGTGTCATGGATTGCCTTGGCCTACCAGAAAGAGGCTGGTCTATAAACAAAGTAAACAGAAATATTTTAATGATTTATCATTGAAATTATAAAAAGATATTTTTTATGCTCAAAACATTTTTTCATCATCTCGACAAATAAAGGTAAATTTTTGTTTTCATTAAAATTTTCTATTTATATACAAAACTGTACCATTGCTCTAAATTTAAAACGTCTGATGTCAGAAAGAAAATTTTGAGCAAAAAAATAGAAATAAAATGGCAGTAAAAACGAACATGGAAACACTACCCATTTTTAATTTAGTTAGTTGTTTACTACTGGCTAATAAATTCAAATATTACGATTATGCAATCTAAAGTGAAGATTCCGGAAAATCTCAAATGAAGTATTTTTAATTTTCTTATAGTTTTGAGCCGTTCCTGTGAATATTTTGTAGGAAAAGAGTCATTTTTATTGGTACTGAAAGCTACGAAGATTATTGAAATCTGAATCCTCCGAGATATAGGACGGGCGCAATATCGCCGTCTTGAGGATGGTTGTGTGATTAGTACATGTTCAGAAATTCAGGAAATGCGTCCTTAGGGCAGAGAAGCGTGGCAACCTTTGCAATAATCTGAAAACACGATTTTAAAAGGCTCTCACAGGGATATTCATAAATTTCAGAAATCTGATTGAAAACGCAGCAACAATGGGGCCTCCGCTTTTCAACGGCGGTTTTTTCATATCGGTGGAATTTAAATTCAATTTTTAAAGTAATGCCTGAATGGCTTTCATACATTACAATTATGCAGAGCTGCTAGCTTTTTCATCTATGACATTACTCAACAAATTCATCCAAAGTAATTTACCTTTCTCTTGAGGAAAACGCCACATAAAACTGTCAATGTTTATTGAGTAAAAATTAACTTTTGACAAGTTTAAAATCGGTTTATTTTTTAATATAAATAAGCAAAAATAAACCTCTGGAGCTGTAGTTACTTAATGCGTGAAGAAACAGGAGACACAAGATTCACTTAACTACAAAAAGCTGACATTTATTGACACAGATATACACAATGCGATCAAACGTTTAGGGACACCAGCATTTCTGCGTCCCAAGCTGCATATAAATGGAATTAGGAAGCGGTGGCACCCCCTTTTGCTCTAATGACAGCCTCCACCCTCTAAGGGAAACTTTCCATCAGTTTTTGGTAGTAAGAAGCTGGAATTTGCCTCCATTCCGGACTCAGACTGCGTGGTCTGGCTCGACACATGTTCAGTGGGATTGAGATCGGCCTCTGGACAGGCCATTCCATTTCTTCAATCCCGTTGTCTTGAAACCCAGTCGTGTACAAACCTTGCTTTATAGCAAGAAGCATTGTCATGTTGATATAAAAAAGGCCCATCCACGAACTGTTTCCACAGTGTTGCCAGTGCACAGTTGTTCAAGAAGTCTCGATAAGCAACAGCATTCATTGTTCCTTTAACAGAAACATGCTGGCCTAGTCCGAACCATTAAAAAGAGCCCCATATCATGATGCCAGCTCTTCCAAACTTAACTGTGGGCAGTAAGAAACGCTCTTCAGGGATCCGCTAAACAGAATTTTGTCCATCTGATTGCCAGAGTGTCTACTGTGATCTATCCGTCCATATGATACGTTTTCACGGTTTCATACTTCCAGTTTCTGCGAGTTTTATACCACTCCAAACGTCGCCTGGAATTTTTGTCCGTGATGAGGGGTTTGGTTTGGATTGGTCGGTATTAATGTCCCTTTTAACTACTATGGTCATATCAAGAAGACGCTATAGTGGCCGCAAATTTTGCCTCTCAAGGGCTCTTTCACGTGCAGCAGGCAAACGACTACACGGGACCAACAGCTTTATTTCCCTTCCGAAGGAAGTGCGTGATCTCAGGGTTTCCCCCTGAAAAATCCTCGTCGTCCTCGGCCGGAATCAAACCCGTGTACTCGGGTAACAGAGGCGATCACGCAACCAGTGAGCCACCGTGGCCGATCCATTATGAAGGGCTTGTAAGCAGCAGCACGACTGTGGACACCCAGGGGATGGAGTTTCCGACCAATGGTGATTGTGCTAGCAACACAAGAAGCAGAATTTCTGAACTCTGTAGCAATCATTTCGGCAGAAGACTTTCGATTGCAAGCACTCGACAATCTCTGTCTGTCAATTTCTTGGGTCTGCCGATTCTTGGCTACACTGTTGTTGCTCCCTGGGTCTTCCATTTTGCAATCACATTGACTATAGTTGTACGAGGTATTTGTAGAATGGTGGAAGTCTCACGGTGTGACTATTAGACGTCCACGGCCTGTTGGACAAGTGGCATCCTATGATGGTTCCTTGTTGGAAGTCGCTGAGCTCTTTTGAACGACCCATATTTTAATTAAAACGAAGCAGATGTGTGTCAGACGGTGTGTGATACAATTTAAGTAATTTACATATCATTGTCACGCGACATTTGGCACATGCCATGATTTATGAGGGGCGTGCCTAAACTTTTGATCACCGTGTACATTTCAATCACAAGGTGATCATCAGTTCCAGAGACCAAAACAAACAGAATATGTCATATGAAAATGGGTTCAAAAGCCCTTCTTTCTAGAGTTATAACGTTCTGAAGGTGTCCTGTAATAGAAGAAGAGTTACGACAATTCAAAGAACCGGAGGCCATTTTGAGTCTTCGCTATAGCATTTTGTCTTTTTAGATCTTTGTTATAGCATTTGCTTTTGACAACAAGTCTTGTTATACCGAAAAAAATTAAAGCAGTTTGCCACTCCTATACGCTTTAACGTTAATTTTGTCTACCGCAAAACACCTTCAAACCGTTATAACTCTAGAAAGAAACGTTTTCAACCCTATGTTCATACAAAATTTTCTACTTGTTTTGATCTCTGTAATATATCCTGAATCTTTGTACAGACCATTCAGAAAAACCCTGTATAAGCATCATATATTCCAAGCGCTGATTATGAATGTTTTAATTTGAATAATTTAGTTAATAAAGAAAATCCTGACGGCGTTAATAATTGAATTTCACTTTAAGACTTCAATTTAACTTTGAAAAAGAAGCTTCTCCTTTTAGCTTTTTATATGTCTCTTCTGAATGTTAATCCTTAGTGTGTTTCGAAGATAATGGTCTAGAAAATGAGTCCTCTGAGAAATCTAAATGCTAAGGTAATCGTTTTTACAAAATTAATTATTTAAAGTAATAATTACACACATTATCGTAATACGACGCAATTATCACAAAACTTTAAAAATAAATTTTCTAAAGCCAGAAAAGAGTATCCGTTGTGGAGAATCTTTTATAATGGAAATGAGTACTGTTAAAACGGGGTAAAATACAGCTCTTTTTTAATAGCAACTAATTCAATTCGTAAAGCTTATCACACAAGGAAAGTTGATGAATTTTATTTCTCTTAAAGATCTTCAACATTCCAAGAATGGGATTTAGTTATTCTTAAGAAGAAACCAATAATTGCAACCATTTTCAGGATAACTTAGCGCACCTAAAGCTTTCCTCCACAAAGAAGAAAACAAGGTTCATTTGCCCACCTTAACAGTTCTCTAGAAGAACTTAAGCGTCTACTAATTAATTGCCTCTTTCTTTACCTCGAATTCCCGGGTGGATTCCCGAGTCGTTGGGTTTGTTTGGAAACACAAATGTTGTTTCCTCTGTGGGTAAATTAGTCCTATAAATAAGAAATGAAACAAGGAAAAAGAGGTGAATTACAACAATTAGGACATAGAATTCAATTGCACAAATATTTGGAAGAGCGCTTCATTGTTAATAAATTTAATTAATTTACTTTTGTTGAAATTACTTCTTAAAAAAGAAAATAACTAGCACTCAAGAGAAAGAAAGAGAAAAATTTATTTTAATTAATTTCATATATTAATTAATATATATAGTAATATAAAGCATTACTAAAGTAATTATATTTATACGAATCCAAATATTTTCATTGCCTAATAGATCCCTTAACTTACTAATATTTTTTTTAATATTTACAACTTTATTAAGTAATATACAGGGTGTCCAAAATGTCTGGTAACATGGCAGATATCTCAAATCTGCCAGGTAGGCGAGATGTGATGAGCATGGTTTATAGGTTATAGTGGTGTGGGGAGCTCATTGCCGCACTCAAATTTGACTTTGATCCCCAAATTTAAGGTCATCCATTTGCTAACTCGAAAACTATTAAAGATAGAGAAAAATTTTCAATTGCTACCCTGTAGAGCAACACCACATTAGTGCAAACACAATTTTTAATCACACCTTTCCCCTCGAAAGATTTTGAGAAAATGCGCGAGAAAGAATCACTCAAGGTTACTTAATGAGCTTTCCCAACGGTGTGCTTCACTGCAATTCAAATGTGTTAGAAACCTCAGCAAAGCTATCCAGCCCAACCTGACCTTGAATGACTCTTACTCGCCCATTTTCTCAAAATCTTACAAGGGGAAGGGTGCGATTAAAAATTGTTTTTAGACTAATGTGGTGTTGCTCTACAGGGTAGCAATCGGAAACTTTTCTCTATCTTTAATAGTTTTCGATTTAGCAAATGGATGACCTTAAATTTGGGGATCAAAATCATATTTGAGTGCGGCAATAACCCCCCCCCCCCTATAACCTATAAACCACACTCATCTGATCTCGCCTACCTGGCAGCTTTGAGATATCTGCCATGTTACCAGATTTTTTGGATACCCTCTAAAAAGTGATATTTATACAAGGTTTCTAAAGATGTATAACGGTATCTTACTTATGACTCCGGTTTTTATTGCGCGATTGCATTGTCATTTTACAGACATATCCTCAGGTGCAAGCTATTGCGGGATTAATTTGCCAACAGTCCCTAAAAAACCGCCACCTTCTGAATATGGTGCGGTCGAGAGGGTACTTAATGCCCTCAACTCCCTGGACCTGATCACGCCAAATTTCTTTCATTAACAATTTGTATTAAACGTTGCACCTGGACGATTTAAAGAGGACAATCACCGCACCATTCAAAGCATCACTTTGGAGATGACAGAAAACACGTGTAAAGATATATCCCCCGGATATAAGCTTTGTATTGCGCGCTACGATACACTTGTTGAAGCGTAAGAAAAGTACTGAGATTGAGAATATTTGTGTAAAATGTGAATGCAATCGAGCAAAAAACACCAGAGTTATAAGCAAGTAAAATATCTTCATGCATTTGTAGGCACCACGCAGAGTGAATGATATATTTCAGCATTATTAAAATGTCAAAAATTGTAAAATATTTTAATATAATATACAGTCATAATAAATTAGGAGTTTTAATAGTTTCTAAAACGTTCACATTATTGTTACATACCAATGAGATTTACTAGTTTGAATCGCTATCAATTATTTTTTTTTAATTTTTAAGTAGAACTTTAAAACGAATTAAACGATTTCTTACCCAAAAGAATATTTCATATTTATTTATATCACTTTTCATTTATTTATTATAACATAATAAACCATCTTCACTGATAAAAAAACATCACGTAAAAGAAAACCATGCAATGTTGTTTTAAAAGTTGCACAGTGTAATAAGATAGTCTCTTGGATATTTTGAGAATTAATGAAAATGTCAAGATTAGTTTTCTCAAATAAGTTTTTTCTTAGCAATAACCGACTGGCATTGTTGAGCCAAATTACAGTTGAGTATAACAATTAATATTTAATTACTAGAGGTAAGGCAAGCAGGCTTACAGCCTGTGAAATTTATGTTTTGAGGATTATAGCTATTCTTGGAAGAAATGGATGCATTCAAATAATTGCCTTTGAGAATCATTCTATTTTATATTGGTTTGTCTTAACTAATTCATTACCTCTTTTCTGGACCTCACTGAGGTTCATCCATGTCACCACCTTCGCCAGCACCGAGTTTTTATAATTGATGAAAAAATGAAAGAAAATTCCACAGCCTGGGTTCGAACCAGGAACCTTCTTCTCAGCGTGCAGGAGCGCCAACCAATTGCGCCAATGGCTGTGGAATTTTCTTTCCTATTTTCATCAATATTTAAACATCTGAGGTTTGGCATGGAAAAAATCCTCTTTAGATCATTCTTTACTTATTTTCACCGAGTTTTTAGTCAGGTCGTCGATAAATGCCCTCAATCTTAACCAAAGACTGTCGCGACGATGTCGGGTCTATGCACCGAAGTTTCCTACGGAGCCAGCTGTGTTATTTCAGTCCAATTTGGATTGCATGTAAATGTGATGAAGAGATCCTGGTAGTTTTGCTGTAATGCACATTTGCTCCCGGTAAATGACGTAGGTAGAACACAGGCCTTTCCTGCTTTCAAATTAAAGTTTTGAATAGCCTGATTTTGAATAATCCATTAAGCCAAATGGTAGGCCTCCACTCTCAAAGTCTTCTGATTTTAGCCGGCCTCCTTCAACTTTTAAAACGCGTCCACAATACTGTATACTGCTCAGTGAGTTTTCCCACCTGCAACACCGGATTAAACAGTCCTGGCCTTTCGTACAGTTTGTAGGAATAGAAGGCTAACATGCTGAGTTTCATCCCTTCAATGCTCCTGAATTTTATCTTCCAGCCTTCTTCTCCAGAAGACACAGCAACAGGTAGGTCATTGGATAACAGTTCGGACTCAAAATCGACATGTGTTGTAAGTTGTTCCCCGTGCATAGATCTCGCTTAAATGGTGGTTGGTTCTCCATCGTCGGCTAAAAACACTGCTGCTACCGCACTGACAGTTGGCAAATTATATCTTCTGTGATCGCGCTGTATTATCGACATTTAAACGTTTCCTGACATCCTTCATCATCTTGTACGCACGTGCGAAAGGGTCGATGTTTTTGATTCCCTGTGAAATTTCTGTTTTGAGGATCAGAACCGTATACGTTGAAAGTACGAAAGCAACACAAATTCATGCACCGGTATATCCACTTCTGTCGAGTGATAACAAAAAGGAATTGGTATAACTACAAAGGCATTGATGATATAACCATTAGATTACGCTTACTTTATTCTTACTCAGAGCAAAAATGTTGTGTAGTGTATTTTTAAATTTGAGCACCATTCCATTTATCTTAGAAATGTACATCAGTGTAATTTACAAATAGGTACATGCTGAATTTCACAGAATACAGAGTTATAAATATAACTATTCGTTGGAGAATACTTTTCCTTACTTGGAACATGATCTAAACTGAAATCAAAAAGTCTGCTTTGTTTACCCGAGGTATGTAAACAAAGCAGAGTGAACAATTGTTGTCAGCTTCGCTTCCGCAGTGGCACGTGAGGAGTGAACAATTTTTGTCAGCTCCTAGACAGAAGGCCTGATAACGGAAACGTAATACATTGTTGGCAAGGCATGTTGACAAAACAGAGTGAACAATTGTTGTCAGTTCCGTCTCGTGTACCACTTCAGACTTTAGAGAAAGAAAGATGTTGGAATGTTAATTGCTAACTTACGGAATCTTAAACTCTCGAGACATAATTATACAGAGGAGATTTTAGAAGAATTACGAGGGGAATTAAGTCAGTAAGTAAGTTACAAATAGATATAGAAATGAAACAAATAAGACTACTGACTAGAAAACTTTTATTTCTCCACATAATCTCTTTGTACATGAGGCACTTATCCCATTGTTTCACAGCCCCTCAAAAACAGTAGCATAAATTCTTTGGGCTGCTGTCGAATCAGGCGGTGAATTAATTTTGTAATCAGCTGTAATTCGGTTAGAGCAAGGTAAGGGCTATAGATATGATGCTCGAAAACTTCCCATTGAGCTTTTGCAAGATCTGAGCTGTCTTGTTGGCAGTATGATGACGCGTGTTATATTATGATGGGTAGATCTGCTCGTTTCTGTCGAATGACATTACGAATTTCATGAGGAAGTTATAGTAGGAGTCGACATTTACAGTTTAATCTCGCTGGCGGAATGTGGTCAGCAATATGCACTAGTGATCCCAGAAGACTGTGAGCATCACTTTCCCGACTTTCCGTGTTTTGAGGGGCTTATGAAACGATGGGACATGTGCCTCATTGTACAGGAAAATTAAGTGGAGAAATAAAAGTAGTTTTCAAGTCAGTACTCATTTGTTCACTTCTATATCCATTTATAACTTACTGACTTCTCCTCGTAGAATAACCCCCAAAAGCATTGTTAATCAAATACTGTACTAAATAAAATGATATTGTTATTTTAGCATTAAATACTGGATGACCCTTTTTATAGTTTAAAGCTTGGAGTTTTCATTTGTGAATAATTCAAAAATTGTTATCTTTAAAGTCATCGAGTGAATAAGTACAATTTTAATATGAATAACAGATGCATAAGAAAAGAAGGACGAGACACAAGTACTCTGGAATAAAACAAAAATCGCAACACAAGTATACTTAAGGAATAAATCAAATTGTTACTGCAGCATCACAAATAAAATTTTTTATTCTGCTACTTATGAACAAAACATGAAGTCAATTTTTTTTACGATTAATTCCATTTGTCAACTTACGCCCCGGAGATTTTTTCCATTCGCGCTTATTCCCTTTTGTTCAAAGAACAAGCGTGAACGGAATATGCGCGACTGGAACATGCGCGATTGGAAAACGTCTCCCGGGCGAGAGTTGGCAAACATTAACACAGGATGGTAAGACCCTGAAAAAAAAAACTGACATTTCTGGTAGAGCCTATTGTCAAATACTTTTTTTTTAGCTTTGGCTTTGACAAAGGATATCCTCTAACCGAAATGTCAGTTGTTTTTTTTTTCAAGATCTTATCAGCCTGTGCTCAATTTTTAATTTTAATACGACATATTTATTGGATAAAAAATAGAGCCATAAAGCATATACCATTATTGCCAAAAATGCAAAATTTTATATACCACTTCTACCGTTTCAAGATAAAACCATTTATTTAGGTGGTTTTACCGTAATATTAGAAGCAAAATATTTAGACAGGTGGTCCTGTGAGCTAAATATCATATAAACAATTAGACATAAATGGACCTTTCAGACATAATGGAAACATGCTAATTATCCAAATTAACCAAGAAAATGTGTTTTGGAAAATTTGTACAATTACAGATAGACGGTTTTACTTGGGATAACATATGTACTTTAAGGGGAAATAGTTTATACATTATACTATCATATCATGGGCTAACAATAAGATATAATGATATCATTATATTCAGATATCATTCGTCAAATTTAATAAATTTAATTTTTCATAAAAACTTGAAAATGGCATTATGTTATTTATTTATCATACGTATATAATTTTTATTTTTCTAAACTGAAATTTAATGAAATACAGGGTGTGTTTGAATTGAGTACAGATTTTTTGGGAGATGATAGAAGAGGCCCTTAGAAGTATTTTTTGTCATATGAACATGGGGTCCCCGCAGCTCCGTTTACTTACAATACTGCATTGAATAATCAAATGACACCGGGACGCATTGTGCGTTAGTAGGCCTAGATTATTTTATTTTTAACAATTAACACAAGCAATCTACTGTATGACGTTTACAGTAATTGTTTGAAATGACCGCCATTTGCTTCATAGCACAATTCGCAACGCCTTATGATGGATTGATGTACGCGTGGAAACAGTTGATTTGCACGGTCGCTGATGTCACCTGCTGCCGCGACAACACGAGCCGCCAATTCTTCTTCGGTATCTACGGGTTTGGAGTACACCATTGATTTTATGCTTCCCCATAAAAAAATCCATCGGTGTGAGATCTAGCGATTTCGGTGGCTAAGCAACTGGTCCGCCACGACCAATCCAACGACCAGGATATGTCTCATTTAGGTAATCTCTAACTGCTCTTGTGTAATGCGCAGGTGCGCCGTCCTGTTGAAACCACATCAAATGTCTGGTCATTAGTGGAACATCTTCAAGAAGACCAGGGAGCTCCTCCTTCAGGAAACAAGGTATGTTTGCCCGTTAAGACGGCATGGTAGGAGATATCGCCCAATTAGGACATTGTGAATCATGCCAGCCCAAATATTCAACGAAAAACTATGCTGAAAACTGTTAACAGTGTTGCACATGGGTTGACATGAGACCACAGATGACTATTGTAGCTATTGAACATTCCCTCTCACGTAAACGTTGCCTCATCTGTCCACAAAACCATGGAAGGAAAGTCTGGAATCCTATTCTGTTGCTGCATAAACCATTCCGCGAAAGCACGCCGGGGACCATGATCATTGGGACATAATTCCTGCACCTTTCGAAGCTTGAACGGATGTTGCAGGTTGTCATGTAAAATGCAGTATTGTAAGTAAACGGAGCTGCGGGGACCCCATGTTCATGAAAAAAATACTTCTAAGGACCTCTTCTATCATCTCCCAAAAAATCTGTACTCAATTCAAAAACACCCTGTATAAACATCATTAATCACATTTTATTTCATTTTCAAAAAGAGCCAGCATTATGAAATGGAATTACAAATCTGTAATATTTTATTTAATTAAGATCTTTCATAACCTCAACTAAAACTAAATAAAATTAATCAAAATGCAAAATAAATTATTTACATGATACAAAGGAATTAATATAAAATTAAATGGAAATTAATAAATAGCATATTGGATTATCAATTTTTTAAAAAGAAAACCAAGAAGTTACCCAATCTTGATTAGACCCATCTTCTGAAAGTTCGGGGGGAAAACGTTAATTAACATTATCATAAAATTTTGGAGTTCATTTTTCACTTATTATTCATAAAAAGTTAAATTCATCACTTTCACGATTTCTTTTTTTGAACTTTGGATGAAGGTACAGTTTGAGCCTGGGCATTCCGACCTATTTAACAAGCAAGGTTGAGCGAATTATAATACACTTTCAATTGTATTCTTGTGATGGTATATTTTGAGGTCGAGCTGTTTCAACCCAGGGACTAAGTAAGGGCGAAGAAATAAGAGTGCATTCTACTAAAGGTGCATTCGAGTCAAAATAATAACACTGAATTATGAAGAAACACAATCTGAAGAAAAACACCCGAAGAAAGCTTAGATCTAAAAAAAAATCATTCTTGTACTTATTTTATTTGTTAATAGATAATCAAATATGCTATTTATTACTTCCATTTAATATTACATTAATTTTTTATATTCCACATTAATTTATGTTGTGTTTTGATTAATTTTATTTAATTTATTGTTGAGATATTGAAATATCTTTTTAATTAAATCCAATATATTCGAAACGTTTTAATTACTTACTGTCATGTTTTAATTCTCAACATAAAGTGTATTAATTTTAATGATCTTTGAAACCTCTATAATAACTAAATAATTTATCTATATACAGGGTGATTCAGCAAGGTAGGTCAAGAATGAAATACCATGGAACAATATTTTTCCTATAAACATGGGTCCGGAAATGCATCCTTAGAGAGATAATGCAACTTGTACGAGGTAGGAATGGATGTGCATTACCCGGACGGCAATGGTAGGGTCCATGTAAATTAGGATCTAAACATGTAAATTGGGAGAGGAGGCCCTGTGCCATGGCACCCAGGTATTCCGACGTGAAACCTCTGGACTTCTTTTTATGGGGCCACATCAAGCAGTTGGTGATGCCACACCAATCGACAATCTCGATGACCTTGTAGCTAAAACTGTTACAGCGTGTGGAGAAGTCAGTGATTCTCCGGACATCTTCACCAGAGTTCGCGAGAATTATCTCTGTAAGGATGCATTTCCGGAAAAATTTTGTTCCCCGCTACAAACTGTACATGGTAGTTCATTCTTGAACTACCTTTCTGAATCACCCTGTATATAATAAAACAGTAGCAAGGCGAATAATTTACATTAAATTGTTTTGAGAAAAGTGGTTGCTATGTGTATTATAAACGATACTGAAGCTCAAACAACAGTTTTTAGAATTTTTGTGTGGTTATAAACGATACAGAAGCCCCAACAATAGTTTTACGATTTTTGTCTGTTTGTCTGTATCTCTGTTTATATGTTAGAGGTTGGCGCCAAAACTACTGAAGGGATTTAGTTGAAATTTGATGTGAAGGTTATTTAATACCTGAGTCCATATATAGGATACTTTTTTCTGCGGGAAAAAGTCTCATTCCCACGGGAAAAAAACAACAACTGGTTCCAGCTAAAACATAATGTTAACAGATGACGTAACGAGTAAACCGCACTATGGTTTTGTTCCTTACGAATCTATATATAAGGAAAATAATTGCCAACAGATGTCGCCAAGATGCATATGTCGAATACAAGGTCTATAAAAGACCTTGGTTGAATACTTCGTGATCGGAGCATATTTCGAGTTCTTCAAGTACAACAATGTTTGTATATATTAATTGACAACTGTATGTCGTTGCTCTCGCATTCCCAGCCCTGACTATCTATTTATTTTGGCCCGAAGGTAAAACAACGAACGTAAAAACAAATAAATTTGTACGGCTGAATGACACATTTGCACAGGCCTACCACGAGATAATGATACGGATTCAAAAAGAAAATTGTGTTTCTCAATAAGAGGAAAAGCTGTTCATGTCGCTTACATTGTGCTTGGGGTGACGAAATGAATGCTTCTGCCGTTTCTTCATCTTTACCGAAACAAATTAATTTCTCTAAAAAGGCTTAGTCCATTTCCATAAAAAAATGCGTTAATGGATAGTTTTAGGAACCCTCTAAGTATGAATTACTTTAAAAAACATATTGATGAGGGAGGGGGGGGGAGGAGATAGTTAATAACTCCAAAACGGCTCATCACAGCCAAACAAGTCATGTATAAAAAAATTCGCCTTAAGGAGAGGAGTATGTACAGTCGGGTGCGAAAAGGTTTTTACCTGCTCCGTAGGGGCTGAGCTTTCTGGATGTTGATCGGTTGCAAAATCAGGTACTTGTACTGAGAGTCAAGGCAGATTAGAATGGACCTGTCCCTTCTGAATGAAAATAGGGTAACAGGTATGCGCTTGGGATGTGCTCGTCGCCTGCTCCCTCCTGACAATAATAAGCGATAGCGGCTGAGAAGCACTATCGTTAAAGTCTCTGCCTACTGCCTCGAATGGCAGAGTTCGAATCCGATATGGATAGACATTTTTTTTTGTTCATTATCGCGTTTTTGATTTCGTTTAAGTTTTAAAAAGTGTATGGATAAACAGATTAAAGTTTTTTCATCCAAATGTGCAATTTGATCTGTTTATTTGAGGGTTTAAAAAACTTTTCATGTTAATTGTCATGTCATGCTTTATTTTATATTTTAGTTTTTAATAAAATATACACTAATTCATATCGCCGTTACTTTTACAAAAATCCTCTTTTGTTCAAATCATTTAATATTCTCTACTATTAAAATATATAATCCTATATATTAAAACCACGGTCTATAGATACTCATGGTCATCGAGCTTCGGCCATTTTCCATTGTTTCGAGAAGCTAAGGAAAACAGATCATGCCAGCTGCCGCATAGATTTCACCAGGGCCGACCGTGATCTGCGATAGAGGTTTTTCATTGAAACTGAAAATGAAAGTAAACTTTCTGTCTGTCGATAGGGCGGCGCTGCAGGCGTTTTTGGGCCGATTGTACATGCAGCGCCACTTTTCAATAAAGTTCCCGCCCTATTGGGAGCTAGAAACTTTAGCTTCATTTTAACAATGGAGCTCGATGACCATGAATATCTATAGACCATGATTAAAACGCAAGGCATTTTTTTGTAAGAGCAAAATTGGCACTTCTGCGCATGCGCATCTGAAGCCAACAAAGAAAGTTACGACAATCCATCAGAAGCCAGGGATTGTTGTAATGAGACAATATTCAAACATTATTTTGAATTAAATAAACTGAAGATTTGCAGAAAGAAAATCCTGCCTTGATCATTTTAGGACGTTTCCTTGTGACTACTGAAAAACTCTGAAAATGTTCTGTTAAATGTTATATCGTTAGAAATAGCTTTAAAAACTGATCATTTTATCCGCTGACACTTTATGTCTCAGTTTAATACTTTCAGAGAAATTTACTTTAAAGCTATTTTGATTTTATATATTAACTAATTTCTTATTCTTTGAGCATAATGAGATATTTAAGCTCTGATTATTCTATTTTTTTGTGCATAATGATTATTCTATTTGTTGCTCTGACAATTTTTTTTTATTATTTTTTAATTAAAGAGATGGGGATTAATAATAAGATGGGTTGTTCTCTGTTAAATTTTGACGGGATCCATCTAGTTAAATAATAAATTTAAAAAAAATTTCGGATGGTTTTGGTATAATTGTCGTTGATTATTTTATATACACACAAAAAATGAGACTTGTAACCTTTCGAACAGTCAAAAGAAAATAGCTTCACTTACATCCAGGGAATAGGGAGAGCCGCACTCCCTATTCCCTGCTTACACCTTAAATCACTTCCGCATTACACCAAAAGGAGCTCTGCATCAGCTTATCACTTGATCACGCATATAATTATATCGATACTGTGCACCATTTATGTTACATTATTAACCAAATAGATTAGTTTATTATTAATAAAAGAAAGATTCTCATCAGAACAGACAAAATATTCTTTTTGCCAACATAGTTGAGCACGTGACATAAAACTTGCCCACCCCCGATGCTAAGCAAAAACTTAATGGAATCGTTCCATAGTAAGCGTGCTCGACTAGATACCTGGAAAAAGTAATCTCATTGTATTGAAGTATTGTAAGGAAGCCGAACAATTTTGACTTATGTTAAAACCTTTATGCACCCGACTGTACATGTGGAGTTTATTGAGTTTGGTTCGCTGGTTTGAACGCTATAGCCAAAAGAATTAATATCTTGAAAAAGCCTTACACAATTGATATACAATATACGCTAAGGCACAATTTAGGGTACCCTCTAAGTATGTATAATTTTTATTTGGTTCTGGTATTTGCTGTTTCAGAGGAGTTAGCTGCACAAAATTGGTCGGATACATACGTACAGATGGAATTTTATTTTCTCAAAATTTCAACATATCTTTTCGAATCATGAGTTTTTAAGTCGATTTCAGAAAAAATAAATAAATAAATAAATTTGAGTTTCTGAAACGAACACATTGGTCTTCACTCCTATACCTCATTCGCACTACAGAACTAGATCGAGTCGATCCAGATACAAACTATATTTATTGAGAAATTGGATTCATTTCCGATCCACAGAGTGTTCGCACTTCTGCGCTGCTATCCAGTTAAGGAACTCGTACATTAATCTCCAACCAGATTCACAACTCCAATTGTTCATTATAGTCAATAGGTCCAAGGGATTGTATATGGACGAATTTCTTTTTTGTCGTCTCAATCCATCTAAGTTTTCAAGCCAGAGGCTGATAAAGTTTTCACAAAATGGCGTCCAAACACTCGATCGACTCGTCCAAACAAAATTTTATTCGGCCTATAGCTTGAAAACTTAGAGAGTGGCAGCCCAATACTGAAAGTTTTTCATAATTTTTTGTCTTCACGTTAATTCATAAAATATAGTTGTAATTTAATTTTTCCTTCCTGATCTCGATTTTTTTGGGGCAGTTTCTTAATATAAAAGGGAAATGCCCCTCACTGAGTAATTACGAATGCTCGGGAAATAAGAAATCTATACTTGCAGGCGATTTTATCTATTTCGACTTTAATGCGGATGAAGTCGCGTGTAGCAGGTAGTTTAAAAATAAATCAAAAAATAACAATAAAATATGCAGTTGCTTCGTTATTGTTATTTTTAACAATGATTTTTTTTTAAATTGTTAGTGTTTCTTGAAAAATCAAATGTTGAATTTCTAATTTATTTAATTTACTGAAATTATACTTTAATAGCTTAAAGGTAACATATTTTTATTTAAACAGTTTTAAAATTTAAAAAAAAATATCAAAAATATTTTTGAAAAACTTTAATAATGAAGTGTCTATTGCATTCGGTGCAACTTTAATTTACCCTGAATGGATTAGAGATAAAAGTTTTCCATTTTAGATTTTGCTTTTGGAAATGGCACTTTTAAACTATGGGTGGAATGTCTAATTACCTCCTAAGTTTCTGCTCGTGCTAGAATTTAATTCGAGTAATATAGAATTATCGACTGCTCTACGAAAAAAGGGTAAAACCAAAAATGCTAAAATTCCCGCCTACTTTACGATCAGTCTACACTATTTTTATGTCACACTTTTGGCCTCCATAAATAAAACAGATAAAACGATTAAAGCGCGGAAAACGTGAAACAAATTATATACATTATTCATTTGGCAGTTACATCCTTTAATCTTTTTGATCAATCCCTTTCTGAAAATGACTCCAGGATAACGTTGTTTTAAAATTCTTTATTGATTAATGATTGAGACGATGGAATGGTCTGTTTTTCAGTGCAAGTAAAAATAGGTGTTAGCAATATTTTAGGGTTCTGAAGAAAGTTTATTTCCTGAACAATATCTAAGGTATGTTTAATGAATTGCCCGTATAACGAAATGTTACAATTGGAGGGTCTCTAAAATAAAATGAGTTTATTTTAATGCTATTCCAAACCCTATAAAAATGTGATAATACGTAAAATGAAATCTATTAATGTTTTTTTTTTAATTTTTAAGAATATTTTAAAGAATTTAAAGAGCATCATTCCATAGACTTAAAGAGGATATAATAATATAACCGAAGAGCGCATCAAACAGATCATAATTACAAATGCAAGAAAGGGCGGAAAAATTCCGCGACCTGGATCCGAACGCCGGACCAATGCCTTTCACTGGCATGGTAATTTCGTCAATTTATTTGATGGTTTAAGGTTAAGGAGGGTTCCCCTTTTGCGAGTCGGGAGTCTGCTCTGCCGATTGAGCTGATTTGTTGTTTCATCCAAATCCATATAAACATACTGTAACTGCTTGCTGATTCATGTCCGCGGTAGCCAATTTGTAAGAGCGGTGCCAGCGAAAGGCATACTCCCTGGTCCAGGTCGCGGAATTTTTCCTTCCCTTTTTTTATAAAGTCATTCCACATCAAGTGACCGATTGACTAAAAGGTTCTGTGCAATGATCTCAAACAATACCGTGCCAAATTTTTATGATTATATAAGATATAATATTGAAAAAAAAAATGAGATCACCCCCAGAGTGCCTTGCTCCGAATAAAGCCTGTTTCACAATTAAGCCTGTTTCACAATTACAGTTTGCGGGCGGAAAACAGGCGGATGCGGAGCCCGCATCGCAAGACGAAGATTTTCCGCACGGACTGCCGTTTTACAATTAGCGGAATTCGCCCGCATTGCTCTCCGCAACTGCTTTGCGGGCGGAAATTTCAAATTAAGATGGTCCTGAATTTAGCGGATTCTGCAGGCGGATTTTCAATACAAGTGGATCCACAAGTGCTTCAATCAATCAGAAAACGTCAAGTTTCGGCGCATCTTTGTTGTCATATTGGGCGAACCCACTGTCGATGTGAAATTGGCATTTGGGAATATAATTTAAAAAATATTGCTGTCAAAACAGCCTTCGCCTATGAATGCGACGAAGGACGCTACGAGATGCCATTTTGTGTGACGTCGATCTCGTTTGGAAATGAACCAATCAGAAGACAGTTAATGCGGTCGCGGATTTAATTGTGAAATGGAAACGGAAGGTTGTTAAATCGCCCGCTTCGCGAGCGGAGACATTATTATACGCTTCTTTGGCGAATCCGCTGGGGCTAATGCAGGCGATTTAATTGTGAAACAGGCTTTGCACCAACTGGCCGCTTTGTCTAAACACTGTAGCCCAACAAAGCCTGAAATTTTGTTGATTACTAGAACTCCAGAGGCCGTGTTGTCGTGCAAAACTTGAAACCGACGTTTTTAATCCGTTTTTGTGTGTAAATATTTCCTCAACAATAGATTACTCTACCCTGGTTTTTTTTTTTGGGTGCTGTACAGTGTGATTTTTGATTTTTTGTTAATTTAATATTTAATTTGAAAGAATCTTACTTTTGAAAAAAAATCCAATACCACAAAGGTATTTGTACCCAAAATATAACGAAATTTGCATAAAAACATAAGTTCCAAACTTCGCACAGCACCAGGGGTTATACAGTGCTTGTACAAAATGGCTGTTTTGTAATAAAATATATAAACAGCCAAAACTGTGGACACTCGATTAACAAGAAAGGAAGAAAAGAAACCACTATTCCACATAAATGAATTTAAAATAGAACTCATAGAACTCAATAGAACTTCATCAGTAGAAGTCCTTATTGTTTCTCACTGATGAAAGAGACAGAGAGCTCCGAAATGTACTAATGAGTTCTATTTTAAATTCATTTATGTGGAATAGTAGTTGTTTTGTATCTTGTTGGTTGTTTTGTATTATGAAGAGGATAGCAGTTTGGAGATAAATTTGCTACCAATTCTCGAGCTAATAAGAGATATAACTAAAAAATGCATATTTCGCTTGAGATCCTAGGAACCTCAAAGAAAAATTTTTATTCAATTCGGTAAAGATCGAACGCGGACCCTGGTACATGTATAAAATGACTCAATAAATCTTTTCTCCTGCGGGAGAATAGCACGTCGATTATCGGAATCAAAAAGAAAAATCCATTAGGAAATTTTTTTCTATGAGATAAGAAATTTTATTGCAAATAGATGTTGTGTGATAAGGCTTCCAATTAAATTATCGAACCATATGCTATTGGAAGGTTACAGCAGTATCACCGAACACTGTTTTCAAACTGCTCATATGTATGCCATTGCAATTTCTAACATAATGCTTATAAAATCAGCATAAATAAAACCTCATCATACCTGCCTCCTTAACACGAAAACTTGTTTGTGAGGGCCAACTCTCAATTCCTCTACTTTGTCATCTTGATTCAATTTATTATTCAGTTGGTACACGAGTATCAGGATCAACATTAAAAATCTTACCAAGACAAACACAGTTATACAATTTTGAATCAGAATATTAGAATAAGGAGAAAATCAGTTCTCTTGAGTAAGTAATTTATTTTTAGGCATTCATATGTGAAACCAAACAATTTTCTTTTATTTATTTAAGTAGAGTTAAATTTAAGATATTATGTTGTATAGTATGGTACCAGGCGTATTCAATAAGTTTCATAGCTTGTACAGACAATTGGTGTTCAGGATCTTAGCGAATTATATGAAGGACACACGTAAATATGTGGTGAAGGTGTTGTATATGTGCATATGCCATTAGAAGGTGTCGCTCCTGGGAGTGTGGTGATAAGTTACCTATTCCAATATCACTGCAGGTTGATGTGAGTGTCGGAACTGTTCACGCCATTGTCACGGAAACATTACAGTACCGCAAAGTGTGTGCGAAACGGGAGACCCGTCATTTGGAACCAGCACAAAAAGCCTTCCTCATGGCCGTGTCATTGGACTTTTCTGATCTATCATGATGATGAAGATTTCTTGTCAGAATTGTCACGGAGGATGAGAGATGGTGCCAGCATTATGAACCTGAATCCAAGTGCCAAAGCCTGCAATGTAAACACCCAGGATCACCACCACCCAAAAGATCAAAGTCAATCCCCAGTAGTGGACGCAGATTTCATACGGACGGGAAAGTGTAAGAGGCGGTTCGGAATCGGTTCAAACAACAACCCAAGACCTTCTGTGAGAATGGTATTTCGCGCCTGGTTTCACAATGGGCTAACTGCTTTGACCACCACGGTCAATGTTTTTGAAATAAATTCATTTGTTTAGTTCCCATTTCCTTCAGCCTGTTATTTATTGAATACACCTCGTATTTTAACCAAATTCCATATAAATAAAGGAGTACATCGGAAATCGCAAAATTAGAATACGGTCATATGTCGGGGCAAATAAATTAGAATATATCAGCAGAAAAATGAAATGAGTCTGAAAAATGATGTTTACCAAACAAATCAGGAAATTTCCTGATTATTACAATCTTTAATATTGAGTAGCTTCTCCTTTTGCTCTGACAACAGCTTTTAACCTGGCAGGCATAATGTTGACAAGTGCAGAACACTGCGCCGCCCAAGCTTTTTTATAATTGTTTCCTCAAAATTTTCCAAATTTTCAATCGGATTCATATCTAGGAATGGGGCGGCCAAGGAAGGATATCAATTTGCTTTACACTGCGATTTTTCATGGTACATTTCGATGTGTGACATGATGCGTTTAAAAATGAAATCATCGTCACACAAATCTTCGGCCGAAAGCAGCAGAAAGAGTAATACTCCTTGGTAAACTTCCGAATTGACACATCCTTTAAATATGCACAACTTACCAACACCATCTGTAGTCATGCAGCTCCAAACCAAGACCGAAGTAGCAAACTTAACAGAAAGCTTGAGGCAGCTCTTCAGAAAGGTTTCATGTCCAAATCGCCATTCTCGTGGTCCTTGAGCTCCTTGCTAGAGCCGTGTTGGAAGGTTTACGTTTGCAGTTTCTTTGGTTATTTGCAAATTGTTCCGTTGTGACGGTGCTGTTTCAGTACCCTTGAAAAAGTTGCTTGGGTGCAACTGGGTTGTCATAAATTCTTAATAAATTTCAAATGTTTAATTTTTACTTTGAAGTTCATAAGCCGAGAATTAACATTATTAAATGAAAGTACACTTCGTTTTTTTTTGGTGGGGAGAGGGAACGGGATTTACACTCTTCAATATACTTGCAAAGTTGGCATATTGTAGTGTTGAGTTAAGGTCATATTATACAAGCCTAAAGTAACGTACACTCCTAGTTATTGTGGTCCAGTTTGTTGGTCCTTCATTATGGTTATGATTCCTCTTTTAGAAAAAACTAACTACAAGAGGAAGATTCAAACTTATAACTCCCACACAATCTTCTCTGGGAATTATGTCTTTTACCATGTTAAGCTTTATGTTCAGAATATTTTCAACAAACGGACACTAAAGCAGATAAGTTAGCTGTTTTTGATATTTAACGGTTCAGATTAATGCAGTTCAATTTCTCCACCGACTATTGTAATTGGGCACGGTTGGGCGCAAAGTCTTGCTCTTTTGGGCCAGAAATTGCATGACAGAGAGTGTTCTGTTCATTGTCGTGATGCAGCATCCTAGTTTCAGCAATGCTTGCGCAATGCCACCCGTTCTACCCGCTGGAAAACCGCTGGTCCTTTTTGTCGTACTGCTTAAGTCATCCACATTGACTTTGGGTAGGTGTTGTCCACACCTACTGTCGTCACGCTGGCCGTCGGAGACGCTCCTTACACCGACTCTCACTATAAAAACTCTTTTCCCCAGTCTCTCGAGAATTTCACAGTAAAATTGTTGATTAACAGTTCGCCCCGGAGGCACATTTTGTGACACACTAACCTTTTCTCAATAATTTTTATATATTTTTTTATTTTATTTATTTTAATCCAATACCTCCATCCAGAGCCTGTATGGCCTGAGGCTGACGAGTTGGGTCCCTGGATGGACCTGGATTAACGACTGCTGTATGATGGTCACAGCAGCCGGGGGTTAAGATCACGAGTCACTGATGTATGATGAGTCGCCCATCCAGTGATTAGCCGTGCCTGATGTTGCTTAACTTCAGAGAAGTTGTGTTTCAGTGAAAGCCCACCAGGCCACGGCCTCCTCCGATTAATTATGAGGGAGACGCCTTTCGTATCAATAATGTAGTGATCTAAGAATTGAAAATTACACTGAAGATCTAGCAGATGTTTGTAGAAAATCCTGAGTGTCGGATAATTCGTATTCTAAGGTTAACATTTTTTTAGTGGTGAGTTTTTGAAATATTGACAAGACTTTGTGCTCACTCTATATATTGCAATATACGAGGCGTGTTTTTAGTAAGTACCGTTTTGATATAAAAAAACAAGGGCAATTTTTTTAACAGCTTAATTTTTATATGAAAGCCTCGACCTTAATCTACTTTTCAGCATATTAAGACACTTATAATATCGTACGACTAGCTTTTGATTTCCATCCTCATAGAAATAAACCACCTGATTTGCTAACCACTCCAGTGTTAACCGAGGCAAAAAAATCCACGAGCAAAACACTCTTCCTATCCCAAAACACAGTACACATGATTTTTACGGGGTGAAATTGTTTGCTTGAACTTCACTTTCTTGGGTGATGTTGAATCCCTCCATTCCACGGACTGTTGTTTTGATTCCGATGTACCACGAATATAAGGGTCGTACAAATGAAAACGAAAATTATTTATTTTATCCAAAGTGTATATAAGGAATTTAAAAATACTCTCCAAATGCGTAAAAGATAAATTCCACTGTGTAACAAGGCGTATAATTCCTTTATGGAAGAAGTCTTTCGGTTGCGTGTGGAACATTCCAAAACCTCTTCCTTCATTTCTTCGTCCGACTGAAACCTGCGGCCTTTCAGATGTTTCTTGAGATCCCCAAACACGTGAAAGTCACATGGGGATAAGTCAGGGTTGTAAGAATGGATGCTGCATTGCTTCCCAGTCGAACTTTTTGATGAAGTCTAACGTTGCTTTCGGTGTGAGGACGCGCGTTGTCGTGGAGAAGAAGCACTCCTTCTGTAAGAAGTCCAGGACGCTTAAATTTGATGGCCGCGCGCAATGCATTCAATGTTTCCCCATATCGTGCTGCGTTAACTGTGGTGCCTTTTTCAAGAAAGTCCAGTAAAATCAGGCCTTTGCGATCAAAATACACGGTCAACATCACCTTCCCCGTGCTGTTTGCGATTGCTCTCTGTTCCTGTTGCGTTGACTCCATTTTGTTGTTTGGACGAAGCGATCATTCGTAGAGCTTCGAAGCGCGAGCTATCGTTCTTTCTCACGTGATGCAGCACTTGCAACCTATTATTCAATGTGCACGTGGGGTTTCGCAATTGCTGAAAACAAAAACTTACGATCCTACACGTCGTCTTTTTTTTTCCTACACAAATTTTCGTTTTCATTTATACGACTCTTTATGTTGTCACCAGTAAAAATTTGACTTAAAAACTTATCCTTTTCGGCACGGTACTTCTCGAGGAAAGTCAAATCACTGGCAAGACGATTGGTTTTGTGCTCGAGTGGTTAGCTGACCAGGGAGCCGATTTCAGAAGGATAAAATATAAAAGCTGGTCGTACGATTAATGCATGATTATAAGCGGAAATTTTGTTGAAAAGTAGATTAAGGTCCAGGCTTTCATATAAAAATTAAGGTTTTTATATCAAAACGGCACTTACTTAAAAAACACGCCTTGTAGATATAAACATTGTGGCATTTACAAACCTAAACTTAATGTAATTCACCCGAATTATGCAGGATAAACGATAACTGTTAACACAGAGGAACAGTTTTATTGGGAGATTCTGAAAATCCATATTTCTAGGTCATATAATTACCTCGGGGCATAATTTTGAACAGTATGTCAGAAGGATGAAATGAAATGATCACTGAAGAAATTAAGCCCTTTTTAGAGAAAAAAATAATGATATTGAAATAAATACAGAATACTCCGTTTAATATAACAGAATACCCTGTTAAATAAAACAATTATGAACAGAACAAACATGATAATGGAACAATGGCTACTGACTTTTTATTTTTTACCATTTTTAAAAGATCATAATGACCATTTAAAGTTTTATAATGGTATTTTAATAAAATTACCAGATTTTGTCGTTAATCGAATCAATACGAATAACTGAAGATGTGTGAAATTCGTCATTAACGCTATTTCGTTACGCAATACGATTATTTAGCTAAGTAAATATAGATCGATATTTTTATAATTATAAATGTAAGTGCAATATAGAAATTTTACCAAAGTATAAGTGCTTAAATTTAGCAAATTTTGGAAAACATTATCAGTACAGCATTTTCCACAAAGTTTTACTCAAAATTTACGATCAATGAAAGAAACTCCAGGCAAAGTTCACCATTATTAATTGATCCACTAAGTAAAATTATTGTGAACTTAAGTTTTTTGCTAACGTCAAAATTTTGGTGCTCGTGAAAAAGTGCAGTATGATTTAAATGAAAAGCTACAACCAGATGGTCCTTAATTGCTGAGTCTTATGATCCTCGAGACAATCTACTTACATGGCGGGAATTAAATGGCAGTCGGCTGATTTTGGCAGTGAGCCAAACGGGGGCGGCGGACGACTCGCTGTCGCGTAAATATTCTCCCCATCTGTAAAGGAAATCAATTGAAAACTTCTCAATTGGCTTTAAATGATTTACTTCAGCTAGTTGCTGCTAAAGAGGGAAAATTCGAACGTTTCACCCAGTAAACACCATGATCAATACTTCCCACTTAGTATTGGCACATTTATTGCAATAATCGGATATCAATATCTACATGACATTTATTATCATCATGCGATCGTACAGATGTAAACAAGTGGCAACTTTCCAAAAAGAAAAGGCTTATAGAAAGCCGCCGAATGCTTTTAGAAAAGACGCCTTCAAATAAATGGAGTGTCACTTGTCTAAGTAATGATTTATGATAAAAAGATTCCTACCTGCCGAAGAATAACCTTGATCCCAGTTATTAGGAAAACCAAAGCCACTTTGATCGTTACCTGGAAGGAATGTCTTATAATTAGAACTGTTCAACCGGGAAAAAAAAAAACTCATAAATTTAATTTTATTATGCCATAAGTTCTAATATGTGACAATGCCAATAGAAACATAGCCTGTAGAGGAAAACCTTCTTTTGAGATAATAATAATATAAACAATGTTTATAACAATGTTTATATTATTATTATTATCATTATTATTATCTCAAAAGAAGATTTTCCCCTCCAGGCTATGTTTCTATTGGCATCGTCACATATATGATTAAAAATGTCTTACAGAAAACGTCTTCTTCAGATGTCCATTTTTTATCCCTTCCTGGAGGAAGTCTCTAGTTGTTGTAAAAAACACAAATCAAGGTTCAGATTGGGAAGAAAATTATCAGATAATTTGCTATTAAATTATAAATATGTGCATACAGTAAAGTCTATTTTTATGGGGTAGATACGTTCCACAAGAAACAGCAAGTTTTTCCACAGAAAAAAAAAGACTTAATTTACGTTGAAAAATTAGACATAATTTTCTAAAAATCGCACAAAACTAAAAGAATCAGTTAAAATATAACCTAACATCACTTAAAAAAAATCTACATAAAATGGCTAGCAATTCCCTTCGAAAATCTGAAAAAGGTTGATATGAAAACTATTTGAAATTTTATCCATTTGGTTTTATTGAAAAGCAAACAAATACTTTTATATTTTGCTATCAGAATTATTGTCGCTGTGTTCAGCAGCGTTTGCAAACCGTTTACCAAGATATAACCTCTGACAATTAAGTTCGGTGAATGAGTTCACATTTACTTTATTGTCCTTCGAAATAATCACCCTGGAAGGCAATACACTTTTGGGATCGGGTGTATACTTCCTGGAAGCTCCTTAGGGATGGCTTTAAGTTCACGTGTCACATTTGCTTGAATGTCTGGAATGTCTGCAAATCTGTGTCCCTTTAAGGCCCGTTTCAGGCGTGGAAACAAGAAAAAGTCTGCCGGTGCCAAGTCTGGTGAATAAGGTGGATGAGCTATGGATACGACCCCTTTGTTGGCCAGAAACTGTTGCACGATTACGGCAGTGTTCCTCTTTGATCCATTATCCACAGTTACGTGCGCACGCTACACCTTCAACTGAAGAAACGAGCATCTGCTAAACTATTGCACGCACAAACGTGACCTGTTTGAACTTGCTTAAACAATGACTGGGCTTGTATTCACATGCATTGTTACTCGCGTAAAGCTCGCACAGATTAGGGTGTGACGTCATTCACCGAACTTAATTGTCAGAGGTTGTACGTTCATCACTAGAAGAGGGGAAAACCCATCTTAAATCCAAATGTCGGAATGTTCCACTTATTACTTGCGTGTCACATTTAATTAAATATCCTAAGAGGAAGGTATCAAAAGGCAGCAACAAACGGAATTCGTTTGGTCATAACGAACAGACTACAAGTGGTAGAACTCTCAACCGAGATGGGATCAGCCCTTCATCTGAATAATTTATTTTAATATAAATAATTACATTTCTAATATAAATAAACAATTATAGTATATTCTCCATGACGTTTTAAAATAAAATAAATTTACTTAATAAATTTACCTAATAAAGTGATTTGGAATTATTGTAGAAATATGTGTTTCTTACGGGGAATGTGGCGAAAATTTGAAACACTGGCGAGTTTTTCATGCGCTGCATTCTTCATGCTTTGAGCATAACGTAACTTTATGCGTTATGCAAGACAGGAAATTCATTTTTTTTAATATGCAGTGTGCTCAAAATAATAAGACACATTACAATCAAGTTCAAAGACATACAAAAAAGAAAATACACGAAAATTTATATCAGAGCCGATTTTTATTACAAAAAAATAATTGATTTTAAAAAATTATCTAAAATTTCAGAATGTTAGACTATGCAAGTCAGCATCACATAAAATGTCAGTTGTTCTGCTCTCCTAAAGATAAAAATAAAGTAAATATTTCAACCTGTCTTAGTCCACTGCAGGACATATGCCTCCCCCACGGGGGTATTTGGTCTAATCTCCCGCGCTGACCAGACGAGTTGGGAGATGCATTTTTGAGCTTCTGCCAGCTTTTTACGACTGCTAAAAGGTGGAAATAGCAGCCGGGACCGACAACTTAACGTCGCCCAACGAAGATGGGGAGGGGGGGGGGCGTAAGATCTCGTGTCACTAGCTAATCAAACATCCAGTGACTAGCCATGCTAGAAGGTGCTTAACTTCACAGAGCTGGCTTGATCTGCGAAAGCCCCCTAGCCCACGGTCTCCCTATAAAGATAAAATAGTATTTAAAAAGAAGGCAATTCCATATCAGGATAGACAGCTGATAAAAAATGCCGTATTTGTCATATGCATTTTGCAGCGCATTTTTAATTAAAAAAATGATACTTTCATTATTTAGGGAGAAAATGCTTTTTGTTTTTGTTTTTTAATCATGAAAATGGATTTTAACACATGTGTTTCAAATCTGCCATTTGAAACGTAAACCAACCCAAAGAAAGAAAAGAAAGAAATACCATATCAATTAAAAAACTAAAAAATACAAGCAAGTCACGATGCTCAGGAATCTACTACAATAAATTCAACTGCACCTCATCTCATCTATTCATCTTTTACCTGTTCTGTGTCCAGGGTGGTTAAATAACCATTAGATCTATTTTGAAATTTAGCCCATGCTTAATTAGGTCTGTTGTAAATTAATGCAGACACTTAAAATTTTCTAAGCTTAAATTTACCTGTTCTTGTAACAACATAATTTGAATGATATCTTCATTGAAATGCTGGCAGAATTCCTGAGATAAACAAATTGAAAAGAAAATAGAAATGCAATAATATGCAAATATGCAAATCCAGGTGTTTCAAATTAATGCGGACAGTTCCATTTTCTGGGGATGTTACAAAAGACTTCAGCTTATTAGCTCTGAGAGAATTCCCGTAAGAGAACCACCTTAAACAAGTCAGTTTAGCAATTTGTGCTGAATGTGTAATTAAAATGCCTGCAGGAAAGATGTTTAACGACTTTGAAAAGGGCCAAATCGTTGCCTTAGCTGCTGAAAGAAAATCAGTTTGACAAATAACTGCATTCTTGAAGAGGGGGAATCAGCAATTGCTCAATAATTGGCCAGTAAAGATGTCGAATGCCCTAAAAACACCAGGACCCAAACCAAAACAACGAACCGGATCATCGTCGCATTCGAAGAGCAGCCTCTCAAAAGCACACCTCCGTATAGGCCTTGCAGGGTGAACTGGGAATTTCGTGTAGTTCGACAACTGTGTGGCGTTCTCTGGCATCATCAGGACATCTGAGATACAAGCGAAGTTCAAGTGTTCTCTAAACGATAGTTGGGGAAGGTTCAATAATCGTTTGGCGAGCTTTTGGAGTTAATTGCACTTCTATATTGGCCTTTGTAGACTGTAGAATGGATTCCAAGAAGTACCAAGAACTGTTACACGTTCATCTCGAAGTCGGGTCCGAGATTGTGCGACCCGAACTGGATTTACCCACAGGATAATGCACCGGTCCACAGCTCAAAAAGTACCAAAGAATGGTTTAATAGCAATTCTGTCACTGTTATGAAATGGCCGGCTCGCATTCCAGACTTAAACCTCATGAGGTGTACTATCAAGAGAAGTTTATCTTGATGGACGCCAATTCCAGTCAGTGTCTGACTTACGAACCGCTATTCAGGATGCGTGGTACAATCTAGATCCTGATTGTCTTCAGAACTTGAGTTTTTCAATGCCAAGAAGAGCGATGACGTTATTCGCCTTAATGGAAACTTCATTGGGCATTAATTGAGCCATGTGATTGGACTGAACTGCCGTGTCCGTAATTAATGTAAAACCTTGTTTTTGCAGCCTTGCTATTTTTTCATTTCTACTTTTGTTCAATTTGTTTATTTAAAGAATTCTCTTAGAATTTGAATAAAGATAACATTCAAATTAAATTGTTATACAAACAGTTAAATACAAACAGCTTGGAAAACTGTTATAACATTCGCATTAATTTGAAACAGACCTTATCTCCACGGTTAGCGTAGCAGAGGATCAGCTTACTGATCCCGTCAGTGGCGTAGCGACAGGGGGAGGGGGGGGAACGTTATCTTTAACGGGTGGCATTTTTGGCCTATTGCATGGAAATTTTATTTTTTCTATCGGAACAATAAAAGAGGTCCATATTAATATACAGTATTACGGTATATTTTATTTAAATTTAAATTCTCAAATTGGTAATTTTACGGGCAGCTAAATCTTGATGTGCGTGATTTTAAACTCAGCCTGTATAATGTGTAATTGCCAAGGACGTGGGGTAAAGAAATAATGAATAAGCAATTCCATTGAAACGCTTTTAATGCGTTGCGATATCATACAATATTCCTAGTTTTTGCGGACATAGCATCCGTCAGACTATAAATGTTCTCCAAGTGGCCCCCATCAGCCTCGAGGACAGTCTAAAAGTGTAGAAAATTAGCTCCACAAAGCATCCCCATAAATATGTCTTAAACTTTTTTTGATATGCTTTTCTTTCCTTTAGATCGGCACATGTGCATAACGTTTCCCTGACAAAATCCTATCTTTCAGGTAGCCGCAGAACCAGAAAGCACGGGTGAATCATGTAAATCTCGTGGCTCAAAATCTAGAAATTATATCTACAGAGTTTGGTAACCGTATTATAAATGGTTACCCGTCTAGGGTGGGTTAATTAGGGAAAGTTTAATTATAACCATCTTGTATAATTAATGATCTAAGTTCATGAAAATAATATCAAAGCTTCATTAAAATACCTCAGGACATGGTGGTAATGGAGGGGGTAAATTCCTTTTCTCCATCAACTGCATCATCATATCTGGATTCGTTGGATAACTCGATACTTGCACACTGGCATAAGGACTGGGATCTATAAATTTAAAAGGAAATATAAAAAAAATGAAAAAGTTTTAAAAAACTATTCAAACGGGAAATGATAACCACTTTTGATTTAGAATGAAAATTGGAAAATTAAAGGACAAGTAATCTGTATAGCAGGTTTCTGTGAATTTCTTTTCACAAGCTAGCATCAAATCGAACAAGTTCACAAGCTTTGAATGGAATTTTACTCTATTACGCTATGCTAACTTTTTCGAAATTTATTATTTCTAAGTTTAGAAATTGGAATATGATAGTATCAAACTAGCCATATATTTAACAGATAAACATCATAAAAAATTTCTAAAGGAACACTCCTGTATAACTGAAAATCAAGAAAATCGATAAAGATTATCAAAGAGATAGGGGGTTTCCACATATCTCTTTAACCTAGGAAAACGCCTCTTCTTATGTAAATTTATACCATTCAAGTGGGCATCAGTGAGCCGATACAAACACTACGCAAAGTTTTGTCACGTTATTCCGCCAGGTATTCCAGTGGAACGAGTTGGGAGTTTCATTGTATTGATTCGGCATTGATCGTGTACGGGGGCTATCTGTTTCTCTCATTTCCTATGATTATTCGTGTGATAAGGGGCGAGAGGAAGGAAGAGTGTAATACGACTACGCGATATTGATACAAATAATGATCAAACTAGATTAGCTTCGCGATTTATTCACATCGATTTATTCGCACTTATTCTACTTTAGAAGTTCAGTTAACATTTTACGTTTGATAATGAATAATTAGAATATACGAAAGAAGGGGAAAAATCTTTAAAAGCATGGAAAAGGCCGGTCAATATGATGGATATAAGCGCTTAAATATCAGCGTGTTGAGCAACCACTAATCCCCTCTGGATTTGATCATAGAAGGGGTCACGACTCCTGTCAAGTTCGAAATTTTAGGGTTAATATGTTCTAGATTAAACTGACTTCTCTTCAGGATATTTATAGCTTATTTTGTATCTAAACTCAGTTCTCCGAAGACTAAGTTCTAATTAACCTTTTTTCCTGGTAAATGGTTTTAAGTTTGCTCCTAGCTAATATGGGGATTTCTTTTCTCCCTCATCTTAGCTATGATTAATCTTTCTTAAAGAAGTATTCTAGAAACTACATTGTTATACATGATATCAATTTTTTCTACCCAAATTAATGGGCACTGGTGAACCATTTTGGGGTTATTGCGCTTTTAATTTTAAAAATATTAAAAAAGTTCCCATATCCAACATATTAATTATTAAGTTTTCTTACCATGTTCGTCTGTCCTCTTCATGTTTTCTATATTTTTTGACGAAGAAGATTCGGAATATAGATTACCATAAACATGCCCTGCTTATATTTAGTTTGATTTTGATTGGCCCACTGAGGTAGGAGTTACAAGGAAGGGAGTTAGAGGGGACCTTCTGGTCTATATGGTATATACACTGAGTGAGCATATTATTATGACCACCCTGTCATTATCTCGTTAGGCCACCTTTTGGCTTTAATACTGCAGTGATTCTTCGTGGCATTGATTCCACGAGATTTTGGAAGGTGGTGGGAGGAATCTGACACCATGCCTGATGGATAGCACTGTCTAGTTGTGCTAGATTGGACGGTGGTGGATCCAGCCGTATGATGGTTTGTTCGACTTCGTCCCACAAATGCTCAATTGTATTGAGATCTGGGGATTGTGGGGGCCACCGAAGTAAGGTAAAGTCCCCCTCATGTTCCTGGAAACACTCCTGCACAATACGAGCTCTGTGGCATGGCGCATTGTCTTGCTGGAAGTAGCAGTCTCCATTGGGGTACGCCATCAACATGACAGGGTGGACTTGATCTGCGACGATACGGAGGTATGCTGTGCCATCCAGACGTTGTTCAACACGTATGCCAACGGACCCAACGCATGCCAGGAAAACATTCCCCAGACCATAACACTGCCCACACCGGCCCGAAGGGTTGTACTCATGCATGCGGGGTCCATGCTTTCGTACTGTTCCCGCCAGATTCTCACGCGGCCGTCTACATGATGTAACTGGAATCGTGACTCATCAGACCACATGATTTGTTTCCACTGCTCGATAGTCCAGTCTTTGTGCTCCTGAGCGAATTGGAGTCGTTTCCGCTTGTTGGCTGCAAACAGTAAAGGTGTATGGACAGGTTTTCGGTTTCCGTATCCCGTGCGATGCAGTGTGCAGCGGACAGTGCATTCAGAGACCGTTTTGGAGGACCCCTGATTAAGGTCAGCAGTGATTTGACGCACAGTTGCCCTTCTGTTATCCTTTACCAGTCGTGACAGTCTCCGTTCTGTCCGATCATCAACCATCCGCGGGCGGCCACAACGCGAACGTTCAGACCCCGTCTTCCGGCTAACCGTCCAGTCTTTAAATACTTTAACGACGGCTGCTCTTGAGCATCCCACGAATGCTGCTGTTTCCCTGATACTCCCTCCATTGCACCTGCAATCATCCCGCGTTCGAAGGCTGTTAAATCGCGTCGTTTATCCATAGTGGAAGAATGGAACACGTCTACTGTTGTCGACGACACTCAGCTTCCCTTTTTTATATTAGTCCGGCCCGCTAGCAACATTATGGCGACGTCCGTGCGCGCATTTTCAAAAACATGTCAGGTGGTCATAATTATATGCTCATTCAGTGTAGATATGTAAAGAAATGAAATTCGGTATGCAGATTACTCTAGACAATATCTACATTATTATGAAGTTTGGGCCAATTATCCCAGTGGGATCGGAACTGTGTGTGTAGCACTCACATGCTCTTCAGAACTACTAACGTTTTCAAATAGCGAATACGGCATATAATGTCGTTTGATTGGAAATGATGAGAAGCGTAAGAAGACGGAGATCTTTTTCATTTTCTAAGTACAACGTTCAAGAAAATCAATCTTTGAAAGAAAAAAATGAATGTTAAAAAATGCGAATAAAAGGGGTAAAAAATGACGACCTCAGGGCTTCCGCTACTTTCTTATACCCTCCTCAGGGGGGATTAATTTTTTGTAGAAGAAACTTATGTAACTATCTTTTAAGTAGTAATAAGAAATTAATTCTCCCAAGGAAGTATAGGAAAGTAGCGGAAGCCTGAGTCAAGAATAGATGAAGGGGGGGATTTCTTGAACGCTGTATTTAGAAAATGAAAAAGTTCTGTCTTCTTACGTTTCTCATCATTTCCAGTCAAATGACATTATATATCGTACATTCATCCGTTCTTGCTTGAGTTCATTTATTTTATATCCGTTTTAACTGCACTTTATAAACAATTTCTTAAACAAAAAATAGTTCTTTTTCTAACATAGTTTGGGAGATGGCAAGTTTAGGGGCCGATATTTCAGAGGCTTCCACATTTTGAAAGGGTTTTTGTTTGGATCTTCAGTTGGGATCGTGGAGTTATTCAGTTCTGCAGCAAAGAGGGCTTCCTATCCCCGCTGGTAGTCAATAATTGCCACTTGGAAGCTTACAAAGAAGGAAGGAGGCTTGTGTTTGGTTGGCATGAAATTGCTTTGGGTATCTCTTCAAGTCGCCTATGATTGGCCCTTACAAGCCCCATCTTCTTTGGTCCGGTTATTGCAAATAATTGAACAAATTTTTTTTGAACATACTATATGGGATTAGTACTGCATTTAAGATAATAAGCGAGCCATTTAAAGCTGTACAAATATAATAATATGAGACCGACCGTAGTATTAAGTTTATTAAATGTGTTTTGCTAGCAATAGTTTTCTTATTAAGTTTAGTATACTTCCTTTTCTGTATAAAAAGTTTAGGTCAACTTGAAGTCAAAATGTTATTAGTTACTGTTTTGCGGAAGTGACTATAGATAAATGGATAATGACGAATTGTTCGAATATGTAATGTAAACCAACTTATTACTAATTCAGGTACCTAACAATTTAACTCTGAGAAAGTAATTTTACGTTACAGATTGAAAACATATATGTTAAAATACGTTGTAGTTAAAAAAGATAGATTCTCGAAATATATTTATATTTTACAAATAATTTATCAATAACATTAGCTACCAACAATTTAGCACAAACAGCCATCAGTATACATGTAAATAATGATTGACAAATAATTAATTAATAACAATAAAAATAATTAATTTATTTAATAATTGATAAACAATAAACACAACAATTGACATCACAACATAAGTTATCACTTTAAATCATGCTAAAAAAACTGAAGATGAGACCAGAAGAGGCTCGAAAACGTTTTTATATTTAAAATTTTATTCTACCGTTTTTTTTTTGTTTTTTTTTTGTTTATTTGTCTTTATTTGTAGACACCATTTAAGAGACAAATTTATTTCCATTTATTTATTCTGTACAATTTCTACTTGAAGTTCAACTTTACACATCGATTTCAACCTTACACATCGAATCAACGTCATCCAAGCATCCAGTCATCCAAATATTCACAAACAACGAACCAACGACATCCAATCATCCTCCAGTTCAGCCAGACATCATCTGTATCATCGAAGTTCCAACATAGAAAATTCAACATCTGGAAACATCAACGAAACTGTGGACTTCTTCCCATTCAGCTTCACAAAAGTGACTATATTTGTTCTAAATCAACTCTGATTACATAATACCAAACGGTGCATACCATCTTTTACATTCATTGTTTAAATTTTAATTTTAAACTAATTGGAATCATTAAATTCACTGTTATACATAAATCTATATACCCTCTATTAACTTAAAAGTTTACATGTAAAAACAATCTGCACTATATTTCCTTTCAAGTAGTTCGGCAGATAATTCTTCCAATGTTCATAAAATTTCTGGAAACATTTATAAAATCCATTCACTGAAATCTCCTTCAGCTGCTTTTCATCGTTATGTGAATTATCATCAATACTACAAAGACCTTCACGGAAACACTTATGCACCTTTTTCATCAGAAAAGTTCTGAATGGATAAGTAGGATTATTGTTACCTAAGAAAGTTCCATCTCAAGATTCAGTAAACTTATTGTTTACTTCTTGAGAAAGCCTTTATTTTGAATTCTTCTACAATGGTTAGATAAAAAGTAATATCAACATTGACATACTTTGAAAAGACTTAATTATTAGAGGTAAAATCATTTAACGTAACCGTCCTCTTGTTTACCATCTTCTGTCACACTTGTGAAAGGCATCGTTCACCATCAGCGCATCCATCTCTTTTGATGTCCCGAAGTGATCGTTCTGTGGCATGGATAATGGCGTTTTTTATGTTGTAATGGTTCGTTTAAGGGTCTATTTTATTTTGGCGAAGAAATCGTAATCGCACGGACTCAATATGAGGTAAGTATGGCGGATGTTCCAGCATTTCCCATCTCCAGTGGCGCAGAAGTTCCGTCGCGGCGTTAGTAGCGTTACTCCTCGCGTTGTATGAAAGATGATAGGGATCGTTTCTATAAAACAACGTAACAACATTTTGTTAAATCACGTTTTAATGCTGTTTCTTAATGAACTCGGTGACAATGATCCTAAAAATGATATTTGTTTCACTCTACTGTCGACGGTTGCAGAATTAATATTCATATTGCGCATATTTGATTGTGTTGAATGTCAATATATGACTCATCATCTTGGATGCAGAATTCAATAAAAATGCATTATCTGCATTCACACAAACGTAATATGGGAGATGTAAGCGAGGAACACGGCGACCGCTTCCATCAAAACATAAAAGTTATGGAGAAGAGGTACCAAGGACGATGGGATACAGCAATGATGGTGACTACAATTCGTCGCCAAAAAGTTAGCATATTTTTTTCTTACAATAATCAAATCTTTTATAGTTAGAATTATTTTACTTCAGAAACATGAAAATTGGGTATCTGTGCTTCAAATTAGCGTTTAATTGTTAAGTTTAAACAATTACAAGAAGAAAATTGTAACAAGTGCTGGTTAGTACTCACAAGTGAACACGTGCTATGATGTTGAATGAGTAAGTCGGAAACTTCTTGTTGGAATTCGGTCAAATTTTAACGGTGTACACAGTTTTATGTACCCTGTTATTCCTCCAAATTTCATTAATCTAGGCTTTACAGAACCTGAGTCATTAACTTGTTGATCTTGATGGCGGCATTTTTATTTCTCTTCATATCTCAGTTATCGTTCAAATTCGGACCCATGTTCATGGGACTTTTTGTGTTTACCTTGACCTCTATATTACCCTCTTAAATTATTTTACACAGGATTTGAATCACCCTGTATACCGTTGGACAACATGGTGGATTATTAACTCAGGTATGTCATTAGGGAACTAGTAATATCCAGTATTGGACTGAATATCATACGAGGGGCGATTGATAAATAAGGTCTCCATGGCTGTAACTTTTTTATTTGTTAACCGAATTTCAAAATTCTTTTTGTATCTTATACTCACATTTGTCCTCTATGTAATGCACTATTCACTTTTCGACATAGTCCCCATCCCTTTCCACGCATTGTACCAACGCGTGACCAGTTGGGTGAACCCGTCGGAGAGGAATTCCGGAGTTGTTGTCGACACCAGGATTGAATGGCAGCTTTGGATCCTCTTCTGGAGTACGATAACGTCCGCCCGCACACGAGTCACCACACACAAGAGGCGTTGCAGCTCCTACTGTTCAAAGATGAAAAATTGCAGTTCAAAAATGAAAGACTTTGCACATTGCGACTTTCACCACTTCCCAAAGAAGAAAGAGCCCCTTAATGGATATGAGTTGGTTCTGATGGCGAGGTAAACGCTGCCATTCAATCCTGGTGTCGACAACAACTCCGGAATTCCTCTCCGACGGGTTCACCCAACTGGTCACGCGTTGGTACAATGCGTGGAATGGGATGGGGACTATGTCGTGAAGTGAATAGTGTATTACATAGAGGACAAATATGAGTATAAGTTACAAAAAGAATTTTGAAAATCGGTTGACAAATAAAAAAGTTACAGCCACGGAGACCTTATTTATCAATCGCCCCTCGTACTTTCGTTACCACTCCCTGCACTAGCTCATCTGACTTTTTGTTCCCCACTACACGACAGCCAAGTCATGTGACTCACTTAGCAAAAATGCTACCATTACTTTTTATCCAAACCTTTTATTTATATCCAAACCTTTTTATCCAAAATTCTGGGAAGTTTCTGAAGCTACCATGTAAAGGTTGCCTCAAAATAAATTGACATTTTGAATTTGCCGCCATTTTTATAGTGTTGCAACCAGAGTAAAGATTATTAAACATTGAGGTTAAATTATGCAAAATTACACAATCGACCAATGCTTAGATATTGTAAAAATTCACTTCAAAAATGGTGAATATTTTTTTACGAAAACTGCGCAGCGAGGTGATGTGAATTAGCCGGCAATTACGGTATGGCTTGATACCGTTAGACTTCTTTCTCTGGGATCATTTTAAGGATAAACTGTACGTCAATAAACCTCAAAGATGAAATTCGACACGAAAATTTCCGGCAACATTTTATGTCAACATGTTATGGAAAATTTCCTCAAAAGAGTGAAATTGTGCTATCTAGCCCGGGGCGGTCATTTGTCAGATGTTTTGTAATCTTCTAATAAAGCAATAATATTATAAATTTTCCAATGAAAAATGTGTTTTATTAAAAAATTGAAATGTCCGCTCATTTTGGGACACCCTTTATGATAGTTATTAAATGAATCATAATTTAAAAAACTAAACTAAAATTAAAATGAAAAAAATAAAATCAGCGGAACAAAATTGTTACCTTCGCGGTTTCTTCTTAATGTTCCAGGTCTACCCAAAGTATTTCCAGCACCTCTTTGCAGATGAACAAAGCTTTCCACGGATACTCCCAACTCAGGCCTCGACCGAGCTAAAGTACTGTCGTCTGGGGGCCACGCCACAGGAATAACACCTGGAAAAAAAAAAAAAAATTTTCTTATTGACCAAACAACACGATTAAAAAAACTGCAATAAATTATTCTATAATATAAATTTAAAATCTTTAAATTCCAAAATGCCTTTAAATTTCACATTGCTTATACTGCATCTTCAATTACTAAAGTTATATTTATAAGCTATTATTAATTATTTGAGATCAATATAACATTGCTATAACAAAACGAACATCAACTTTATAAAAACTTGTAGTACTGGGATGTTATACGTCAGAATTTTTTTAAATTCTTCATTAAATGGATACAGAAACGAAAAATAGGTTTCAATTTTAAAAAATACAATGGGTTTCAATTTCAATTTTATGAAATTATTAGAAATCAAGTTTATGATTAGGTAAACTTTAAAAATGAAATTTGAATAATATAATAATAAAGAATTCAATTATAAGCTAAGAAAATTTACAAAGATTAAAAAAAAATTATCTGGAGGAGATCTATCGATATTTCATCTAAGCGAATTTTAAACTTTCAAATTCTGAAATGGAATATTTTCAAATGCTTAGATAAATTTTATGTTTGTTATTAATAAAAACGTCAAAATATTAAATTTTTAAAAATTTAATCTAATACTGGCACCTATTAAGGTACGCATTTCTTAAAGTTTACGAACTTAAAAAATGCCATATTACCCGATTGTTATGATATAAATAAAAAAAAAATATAAAAAAATTTTAAGCACATACTTTTGCTTTAAAAATCCATTTAAAAGTAAAATATAAAATCAGAAAAAAAGGTAATTGTGTGGCGGCGCGTTTATTTTATTATGTAACATTTTCATTTTATTTCAAAATTTAATATTAAAGGCGCCGCTAAGCTTCTACCTTTTTTAATTTTATTTTTAATTTTATTAAATGCACTTTTTAAAGTAAAAGTGTGCATGCTTAAAAAAAGTTTTATATTTTTTATTTTCTTCTTTTTAGTCTTTATTAAGAATTCGAATTTGAAATTTTATATACTGAATTGTATTGTCATCGAAACTAAATTTAAAAAGAAACATTTATTAAAACCTTTTAATTTATTTAAGTAATGTAAAAAAAATTTACTTAAACTTTTTAAAAATTTTTAGTAGTCTATTTTCAAAATTCATTAGTGTTATGTAAATAAACATGTCTTTATTGGTTATTTTTATTTTGTACCATTATATGGTTGAGACATATGTTCACATTTTAATATAAAATCTTTTAAAAGGTACTTCAATTACAATAATATTTATATTCTGTCCAACGAAGGATGAACTGGGCATGTTTAATTAAACTGCCTATTTCTATTGTAGGCCCATCCTACATACACTGCTTAACAATTACTAAGGAACAGCAACGAGCTTATGTGATCTGTTTGGATATTATTATGCTGTGAATTCTGCCGTTAAATAAAATAATGCAAACACGGAGTGTCCTTCTGCAAGAATTAAACTTTAATTGTTTTGATTTGTTAATTTTGTGCTTTTATATCAGAAATTACGTATATCAATTACGTTTCCTTATTTTTGTCAATAAATACTGTCACAAGAAATAAACGTTACCAAAACTTCAGTAGACGTATTACAGTGATTTATGAACACAAAATGGCATAGAATTTGAACTAAGGAAACGAACATAAGTGCAAAAGCAGAAGAGGTGTCATGAAGCATCAATGAGTGACTAAAGAAAAATGTTGGTTGTTTGTCACCGATTTGAAATATGAGACCCTTAGTAGTGAGTACTGCCTCCTCGAACCGCAATGCATGTTTTCGATCTTTTGGCATGCTTCCCACCAGACTGTTGAGAAGAGCAGTCGGGATCATATCCCAGTCTTCCTGTAACGCAGTTGTTAGTTCCTGCAGCGTTCTGGGAATTCCTTTGTGCCACACGTTTACCAAGGCATGTTTTATGGCATGTTCTATAGGATTGAGGTAGAGAGTATGCGCCGGGGAGTATGCGGACCAGCGCAAACGCTTGATATGAACATCCGATACCATGTTCGCCCTGTGCGGACAGGCATTGTCGTCCATGAACACAAAGAATGGACCAACTGCTCCACGGAAAAGACGAACGTGATCCAGAAGAATCTCCCTGCAATACCGTGCTTCTGGGACAGACCCTCTGCAAAGATGTGAAGGGGTGTTCTGGTATCATGCATGACTCCTTGACCAAAACGTTGCACTTCCTGAATGTGTTGTTGGTGATAACGAGTCCCCTTTTCATGTCAGATCAGTTGATTCCCAGATTCACTCTGCATAGTGATCCGAGACTCGTCGGAGAACATCACCATGGACCACTCCTGATCGCCCCAAGCACGATGCTCGTTACACCACTCTAATCTCTTCCGTTGATGGAGAGGAGATAGTGGAATACATTTAACAGGCTTCCGTGCATACAGCCCAACATTATTCAACAGACGGGGAATGGTTCTGGTAGAAACATGAGTGCCTGTAGCAGCAGCAAGATCTGCGGCTATCTGTGCGGGTGTCTGATTTCTTCCTCTTTTTGCTGAAAGGGCTATGCTACGGTCCTCCCGAGCGGTTGTGCTCCTTCGACGACCACCCCCATGCACACGTAAAGCGGATCCTCTGGTGGTAGCAACAGTTTTCAAACAAGAAACAACACTTTTCGCAACGCCCATTGCTCGCGCAACTACAGTCACACTTTGCCCTGCCTCAAGCCGTCCAACAGCTCGTCCACGATCGTAATCATTCAAATGACGTCTCTACGGCATTCTGCAGACGATATGTGATAGAGGGACTGAAAATTTACAGTAATGTTCGCAAAACACAGGCACATGTAATCGCCCTAACACTCCACGGGTACTGATTTTCACTGAACTGCAGCTCATTGGAACGTGACTTTTATTCAAATTATGCAAATCGAACAACAAAGTAACAATCAATGTTTTAACGCGTCCTGCATTATTTTCCAGCGCCCCTAAATAGCGGAATGCGCATGTTCCTTAGCAATTGTCAAGCAGTGTATTAAAACGTAATGCACTTTTTTAAGAGCAAAATCTGCAGTTCCGCGTAGGCGCATGGATCATTGTTATCGTCGTTAATTGTTGTTGCAGGTCATTTTTTGAATGGTAATTGTTGTTAATTTGATCTTCAATGCTAGCAAAATTCTTGATTGTGACTTCTTTGCGGAGAGGGTTGTTTATGACTGTTTGATTGTTTATAAAACACAGTTGTTTGCCGTCAAATTTTGGAGGGTTCCATGTAGTTGATATACAGTAGCGCTCAAAAAATAGTACACTTTCATGTTTATTGTTATAAAACTTTCAAAAATTAAGAACATATAACTAAATTTTGTATACATATTATCTATATAAATATACAAAAGAAAAACTAGAATTAAGGTTACTGTTATTTGTTTTTGCGAGGACACCATTAAACTGCCAAAATAAAAAAATCATAATATAGTACACACGCAAAAAAAATCCCAAAAATGAAGTAAATACAATGAAAAAAAGGAGTTAGCAGATCAATATTTTGTTGCAAAACCTTTTGCATCAATAACAGCTTTGTAGCGGGCTGGCATTGAATCAATTAGTTTAGTGATTTTGGCCAATGGAATTTTTTCCCATTCTTTTCGTAAAATTTCAAATTTTTCCAGTGAATTTCGTGCTTTCTGTGACTTGCAGCTGCGGTCTAATTCTTCCCACATATGCTCAATAGGATTTCGTACCTTCTTTGACTTGAACCAGTCTTTGATCACACAAGCGGTATGTTTGGAATCATTGTCTTGCTGATAAATCCATCCACGAGGCATATTTGCTTTGGCAAATAGGAAGCATATGTTGCTCTAAGATATTCTTATATACTATTTTGTCCATTATTCCATCGATCTTTATCAGCAGGCCTACCCCTTTATGACTGAAACAACCCCATACCATAGTGGATCCTCCACCATGTTTAACGGTTGATAATTGGTATTTTGGATCAAATATATGGTTTGCAGGACGGCGTACGTACTGGATACCATCAGACCCGAATAGTAAAAACTTCGATTCATCACTAAAAAGCACTTTATTCCATTTTTTGGATGTCCACTTCAAATGATCTTTGGCAAATTTGAGGTGGGCTATCCGGTTCTTCTTGGAGATCAAAGGTTTTTTCACGGGACATCTGCCAAAGAAATTTGCATCCCTCAGACATCTTTTCGCGGTACTCACACTAACGTTAACATTATGGAAGGTTGCCATTTCGCTATTAAGGTCAACTGCAGTTTTCTTCGGGTCAGCCTTAGACAGCCATATCAAGACTTTATCTTCTCGTGGAGTTGTTGATTTTGGTCAGCCGACCCTGGCTTACGAGTTACATATCCTTGCGTGCAAAAACGCTGAAAAATTCTTGCCACCGTAGACTTTGGAACTTGAAATTGCTCCGAAACTGAGGTGTACGAGTTGCCATTGTTGATTGCATCTATAATGTGCTTTTTTATTGAAGATGGCAGATGAACTCGAAGCGACATGTTAAATATTGTCAGCAACAGCAAAATGTCAACATCAATATAGAGAATATGAGAAAAATCTACATAAAACTCAGTATGTACTCTTTTATGAACTCACCTCTATCAATAATGGATGAGTCTTCAAATACTAATTAACTCTAAAGAGTTTGAATTTCTTTCAATATTCAAATATTTATGCAGTCTAAATATTATTACAAATTCTTTAATTAAAATTCAATACTTTAGAAGTTATAATGATAAAACATAAAGTGTACTATTTTTTGAGCGCTACTGTATAATACTACTTATCAATGGTCAGACATTATTAATTTTACTTAAAGTGTGTACACTATCAACACGCATACTTTGTCCAACGAAAGAAAATCTAGGTGTGTCCAGTTAAATTTCCAATTTCAATTGTTAATCATTGTTAATTTTACTTAGCAACAATGTGTAGCAATTAAAACCGTAAATTTAATTAGGTACGTCGAGTTTTTCTTTCGTTGGACAGAGTATAGGCTCCGTTCACAAGCGAGAGGGCGCCACTGAATTTTACCTACAAAAAGTGCACAATTTGCCACCAGGCGACAGGCATATATGTAATCTGTGCTATTGAGCTATTGAGTTTATGGGTCAAGTCCAGGTCGTGAATTTTTTTTACTATTTTTCTCTATTATTAATATCGGAGGTATGGCGTGAAAAAATCCTCCGAAGACCCGTTTTCAGTTTAATTTTAATTTAATTTAATAATTTAATCCAAAAATAGAAATTAATAATACACTGCAACTCCACAAACTTAATTTATTCATCTGCATGAAACATGTATGCACATTTCAGTAGCCACGTCAGCATGTCTACTTTTAGTATTATTAATTTCTACTTTTAGTAACCTTCCACAGTTGGTTATTAAGATTTTGTTCACGTTTTATTTAATCCAATTTAGGAAAATTTTATCCTGCAAACACTGCGCAATTCTGCCACTTGGCGCGCTTATAATTACATCCACAAGTATGGACAACTGACGCCATTTTTTATGGAAGGACAATTTATAAAAGTAATATTTTTATAATAAAACTTTATTAACCTCAACAAAAATTAGTTCCTGAATTTATTCATTTATAGTTTTCATAAATTGTAGTTTTGAAATACTTTCCAATTTTTAAGTTCCTTTGTTTTGTTGTTTTTTTTTTGTTCCTTCTGCCAGTGTTTTATAGGTAATTTTTGTTGAGTTAATAAAGTTTTATTACTAATTATTATAAAATATTAAACCAAGCAAATTGTCACAGAGCCAATACAAATAGTTTAGATCTAGCGATTCAATTATTTCAAGAAATAAATTCCAAATGTTCTGTGTGAAATAAAATAAGTCGATATTGTGTATTGATATATGAATTTTATTTTAACAAATTACAAGGCCTATGAACTTGAAGTTTTGTATTTTTTCTTAAAAATTTTAGACAATATACAAGGAGACTGGTCTAGGCCTCGGGGCCCCTGGCACCCTCAAATACAATTGAAGCTATAAAATTTGAACGGAAAGGCCCACGTTCCTAAATTTTGTTTAATCATAGTGTGGTATTTAAAAATTTAGCTAATCTATATTAAAAATTCTATAAGTCTCTTGGCAGGGGCCTTGCGGCTTCAATCTCAAATTAAGCTATAAATTTAAAACCAGAAATCCAGAAACCTGAAATGTTTTATATTTATAATGTGTTGCTTAATATGTTAGCTATTACACACTAAAATTGATATAGTCCTCTGAGGCCTCGGAAGGGGCCTTGAGGCTCCAAATACAAATCAAGCTATAACTTTTGTACAAAAAGGCCTAAGAACCTGAAATTTTTTATTTGTGGCCTTCCACTTATAATATATTATAGTCATGAGCCGCTACAGCTCGTAATATTTTGATGCTAAAACCCTTTTATCGTTGGATAACGATGCCTTAACTAATTTTTAATTTTGCAAACAGCATTTTTAAATTTGAAAATCCATTTAAGAATTCGCAAAAAGTTGTATTTTACAACCTGAATTTTAATGTCGGAATATACATTTTTTATTTTTTTGCAAATTACATTTTTTAATTCTGCAAAATACATTTTTAATTCTGTAAGTTGCATTTTGAAAAATAAAAGATGCAGGCATTTTTATGTTTTATATTAAATTTTTATTTTAGCAATCTCTTTCGTAAAGAAATGTGGCCCTATAAAGAGCCTTGACTTAATAAAAAATGATGAAATCAGTTGCAAAAGATTCATGCGTTCGTTTTCACGACGCACGGATTACTGCTGTCTTCGTTTGCATATTCAACAATGCTATCACAGCCAGCGAGTAACGAAGACGTCAGATCGTTTCGTGTTAGGACAATGTCGAGGAACGCGCTCCAGGAACAATGCAGTCGTTGATGAGTCAACATGGGCTTGGACAAGAAGACCAGATCGTTTTTGTGGAAGCTTTCAGACATTTCTGAACACTGGTGGGCGCCATTTCGAGCACACTATGCAGTCTGACGGACGTTACGTCTATAAAACACAGGCAGATTGTATGATGCAGCAACGCATTAAAAGTGTTTCAAGTGAATTGCTTATTCATTATACACTATTTCTTTCCCATGGCAATGTTCGCATTGGTTCGTGTTCGTGCGATCGCTGTGTTTCTACATGGAGACGGTTAAGCAGGGAAAATTTAATTATTACATTTTACACAGATTTTTGTAATAAGAAAAATAGATTTTTGCCTTTATTTCACAGTGAATATGAAACGTATTTAATCTTTTAATATACATGCGACTCCTTTAAGCTTTGAGTTATTTTTCGGCTATTTTTTCTTTTGAGTTAAGTAGCTAGAAACTAATAACATGCCAATCGCAGTGGCGCTTTAACTTACGATATTGGCTGAGTTGATAAACGGTATCTCAATTTGGATTCCCAAAGTTAATAACGATTATCATTATTACCACGGCTATAAACAATCTTCAACAATTCCTTTTAGCAATCTTTTTACGTAACAATGCAATCAGTTATTGAGCGTACGTTTATGCACATAGCCGCTAAAAAATTTTAAACAAAAGGAAAAACGTGCTTTCACGAGACCTTGAGCAACTTATAAGAGTGCCTATTGTTTTGTCAAAGAATTCTTTATAGTTAGTCTATTCCATAAAAGTCAGCATATTTGGTTAATTCAAGACATCTGTTGGTTTTAGTACATAAATACAATATGTCATTCGAGTAGATTTTTACCTAATCATACGAAAACAAACATGAGCCAAGTCCACCAGAATGTGGAAAAAATCATCCAGGATATTTGCTGTTTTTTCCTGGAAATGGCAACAGCTTCGCTTGACATGTCTAGTAAGGTCGATTACATATGTCAGTTGGGTACATTAAATGAATGGGTTGTGGAAGAACTGCGCGGCTCTCAGAAAAACTTGACCAGCGACCAAGAAGCTTTCATGGAGAATGCCCGACATGTTGATAACATAGGCAAGGAGCTCTTGAATAGTATCCAAAACGAATCTTCGGAAAACAGGAAGGATATCATGATAGAAATATTTAGTGGACTGGCAAAGAAGACATCCAAAATTAGAGAGACCTGCCAACAGACCAGCCAATTGATTGCTTTCGATGTCCCTGATTTGCTCGGAGAAAACGATTCCTTTGGTGAACTTTGTACAGCATGGTTTAGTTTTATGCAAGTGATTGGCCAATGTGCGATGAGAATTTCCGTTTGTGCTGACAAGCTAACCACATTTATTTTACTTATCCTCTAACAAAAAAAATCTCGAGCCATATTCCGAAACAAAATAAGATTGAAAAGTTGCTCAGTGTTTTCATTATTCAGCTTTTGCATTGTAATAATTTTATAGCCAATTTATTAAAATTATTATTTGAGTATTTTAAATTTAAGAAGCACATATCTTTTGATTTCATATTCCAAGTCGAAATTTGGAGTTGATTATTTAGGAAATAAAAGACTAATATCTCAATTTGAATGGAGTTGGTTTTTTTTTTGTTTTTTTTTTGCTTCTTTTCATTTTCCATTATATTTTTCAAATACGTATGAACAAACGAATTTATCAAAATTTTTAAACACGTCTGGTTTTGTGGTTTAAGTCACATCTATTGTATGTAGTTTTCAAAATTCTAGTTGAAAATTAAGTGCATGTGTATGAATGCATCTAAGAATAACTGCATAGTTGATATAATTTCTATTAAGTCTTGAGGATTTATAAAGGCTGTTAAAGATGATTGGTATTATTATCTAATTTAAAAACTAATTAATCTAATTTGTATAAAACTTAAAAAATTGATTTATTAAGGGTGCGTTTATGCACATAGTCACTAAAAATTTTAAACAAAAGGAAAAACGTGTCTTCACGAGACCTTGTGCAAATTCTAAGGGTGAGCATTGGACACGGAGTCCCTTCTATTAAATGCGCATCCAGCAATCGCAAACTTCAAAAAATTAAGCCTTTAAAATTTTCTCTGAAAATATCGCTGATTTCACTGGCTAACTAAATTTAAGAATTTTCTTGTTCACGGAATGAAACTGGATGATTTTGGAAGTATTTTTTGTGCTGGTGTCGCGTGAACGAAAATTTGTTAAATGGTAGTCTGGATGATTCTAAAGAAAAAAGTTCATATTAACAAACTGTAGGTCAGAATTTGAAGGATAACTGAGATATGAACAAAAATAAAAATGCCGCCACCAAGATCAACAGTCTTCTGTAACCCATAGGATGATGAACTTTTGAGGAATAATAGGGTACATACAACTGTGTTAAAATTTGATCGAATTCCAACGTATAGTTTCCGAGTTACATGTGCTGGTTAGTGCTTACGTGAGAGCATGTGTTACGATGCTGAATGCTTAATTCGGAAACAACTTTATAACTGGACTTTTTTATAAACAAAAACGAACACACAGAATGGCGAGTTGCTTGATAAGATGATCACATTTTTAATCTCTACGACATAATAATCATTAAAACATTACACAGCGTGATTCAGTCAATTACGTACGATTCTAATGGTTTATTACTCCGGAACTAATAAACATAGGAATGTCATATAGATCTTACAATACACATTATACATTGGATAACGTATCCGCTCGACAGCAAGAAAGAAAGCCAAACTACTGAAACGTCATACATTGTTAAATCATAAGTCGACCGAATGTAGGGCTTATTATTGGTAGAAATATGATTAACAATGGTCGATATATGATGATGTAACAATGTATGAGCGGAAAGGCTACCCAGCAGTACCGACCTGTATATATTTGCAACATCCTGTACAAGTAATAAAATATTTTTCATTTTCAATTTTTAAAGTTATGAATATTATCGAGAATCCAAAGAATTGAAACACGCTTAACCGCAAAAACGTTTTTAATTGACACGGATGTACATGTATATTTCGACAGCTATGCTGTCATCAGCATGTAACACTTCTACGTATCCGTCTATATTTAAAGAAGTTAATATTCCGTAGCCTGGACTCGCGCTGACGCCCTAACTAATTGAATATTTGCTACTGTGAATATGGAACCATTCTTTCCTACTTTCATCAAAAATTTAAACATCTGAGGTATTGCAAGGAATAAACCCTCATAGATCATTCTTAAGTTGTTTTCTGATTTGTTGTCGAATTTTCTTCTATAATTTAATGGCTGAATTGAGTTTTCAGTATCAGACAATAACGGAAAACTTACAAAAGAAACAAACCAAATCAAAAAATTAAAAAAAAAATCATTGATCCGGCATGTTTGAGCAATTTTTTTTAATACTTGAGGAACATTCACTTCATGTGTAAATACCAGTCACTGGAACAAACTCGGGTCCACTGCAGTTGTTTGCAATGGAAAACAAATATAAAAGTTCTTCAAGAAGAAACTGGAAATGACAGCTAGAATTCGAAGACAGATCTTCGCTTGAACCAATTTAATACAATTTTTTATTGACTTTCATTTCAAAAAAGAAAGAAAAAAGACCACTATAAAAACGTTAAGGAAAACAGAAAAAAAATAAGCTACACCGGCATGAAAAAAAATGAATGAAAGCGCTTAAGGTATTAATATTTCTTAAAGAAGAACTGATATTTCTGTAAAGAAGAATTAATCGAACCTTAAAGATTACATGCAACAGTTTGAATTTTCTTTTAATAAAATAATGACAATGGGAAAATTACTTAATGATTATTCTATTGCAAGTTAAATTTGTTCTATTTATTTTATTGCTTTTGTGGTAGTTTTTTTTAATTTTATAAACATGTTGAAAGATTTCGGAAAACATAGTTCGAGGATCTTTCTTATAGCTCTTGCAATCACCATGATGGAAGAGCCGAAGGCAAGCGCGTTTAGCAGCGTTGAATCAAATGCTGGGATCCTTTGTTGTAGAAGTCCTTCATTTGTCTCTGTAGGAACTGTTACATACTTTAAAAGTAATCTCCTCCTCATTATGGAAATCAGCATAGAAAAGGAATAAGTCTCTGGGTGCCAAGTAGACGAAATCACTAGCTAGGGTGAGGGAGTAGTTCTGCCCAAGAATTTCCGAAAATATCCCAATCTATTGTGCTCTTTTGCATTGTCCGTGCCGCTTGGACTTGCTGGCGTAATTTTTGCCGTAATTTTTGGCGTAATTTTGTCTGTGCCGCTTGGTCTTGATGGTAATACCTCCTTAGAATCGTCTGCCCTTTCCGGGCATAATCGGTCATCAGGACTTCTTTAGCGTCCCAATAAAACTGACTCCAGGCTGCCCGGGGTCGTCATTCAAGCTATTCTGTTCAATATGGAACTAGCGCCGCTTGAAGGTCATGGTCAGGTATGTGGGCCTTTGTCTCCATACAGTTGTTTTCCTTCAGTTACATTTTTATTAATAATAAAATTAAATTCTCGTGATGATCGTTAATTTACCTTTTTTGTATATTATAATGAGAAGAGGAATTTGCCATTATTGAAACTGAAGGGAGAAAGGAGGACATAAAAATTCTAAGAAAAAAAATTCCGGGTCTCGATTTTTCCGTTGGGCTGCGCCATCACACTGCCGGCAAAAATAATGCAATACATGGAAGGAGCGGGTCAATTTTAAAGAAATTGCACAGGATGAGGATGGTGCATGAAATAATTTGCATGCTTGGCAAATGGTCTTCAGAAGAAGAAAAATACATTCGGTGGTTACTTCCGAGACTTGAACCCAGGATCTTTGGATTCTGTTGCTCTTGTTTCATCGGTGGCTTTCTTGTTTTTGAGGGCCCTGACTGTACACCAGAGGGATCTTGATCTTGTTGTTCCACCTTTGGTTTCATAGCTGCTTGACCTGTTCACTAGCCTTACGAGTTAGCCTGTTGTATTTGGATGGCATACAACATATAATTTAAATTCACCAATACGATATGTGCACAGGAACCTAGTACAGGGTGTCCCAAAAGTTCATCATCCCTAAAAGAATGATTCATGCCTAATTTACATAAAACCATCAATCTGGCATATATATTGTAACAAATTAGAGTAGTCTCAACACTTGTTATGCCCCGCACACGCAGCCGTACGCCTGTGCAACAACTGACGGAGTTTAACAGAGGTCGGATTGTTGACTTCGAGTGGCTGGATGGTCTTAATGACAAATCGCGGCCCACATTGGTCGTATTATTTCTGTGGTAGCTCGATATTGACAGCAGTGATCTACAGAAGGATCTACACAGGCAGATCTGGTTCTGGACGCCCACGCATTACTGATTCACGCCAGGGCCTTCGGATTGTAAAGAAAGCACTGAAAACCAGCACAGTATCCATAGCAGAGATAAGGATCAGAGTAGCACCAACCGTATCAAGACGGGCAATTTGCAGCCGTTTATTTGCAGTCCCTCTACCATTTCTGTAAGAACACCGTTGCAATGGTTTCGCTAAAGAGCTGACAGGCGAGCTGAATGGAGGTTTGTTCTCTTCGGTGATGAGAGCAGGGTCTGCCTGCACACCAGTGATGGATGTCGAGGATCATTATGCCAAAGATTGGTTTGTATTATAATTTGCTTAATGAACGTATTCGTATATTATCTACTTGGCCTTTCTCTTTGAAAGTAATGATATATACCACTTAAATTATGGAACTAAAAATTTAAAGCGCTCTTCAAATTTTAAAATTGGTTTTATTCTTTTGTAATAGTTTTTTTCCTGTTTTATTCTGTTTCTTTGGAACAACTTAAAACCTTTCAGTTCGAAGATGTTCACGATACTGAAACATGGATAAAAACAAGTATTGTTTTGAACATGTGAAAAGAAAGAAAGACAAACAGGCCAAAATTTCAAACATAAAACCGCCATCTCAGCTCTATGTCAAAATTTATAGAACATTAAGGCAACTTGTTTCTTAGCGGTTTAAAAATCCTTAGTTCCGAAGATATTGATTTCTTATCATCGGATAGAGAAGCATGTTCAAGAACGAGGAAGCGCAAAAGCACACTTGACAAAACATAAAAAGTGAGTAAAGTAAAGCCATTGTCTGCAGACATTGGAAATGCATCTTGAAAAAAAAACATGTTTTCAACATCTTGAATATGTATTTGAAAATGTTATTCTTTAAAATTCCAAGTTGCCATAGAAAGCTCATCGGAAAGCGATAAACTAGAACAACTTTCAAGAGGCATAAACAAAGTGAACTCAAAAGACTGAATTGGAAGAATATTTTCTTCAGTAAACACGATAAGATATTTCGCATTCTCAAGATGCTTCAAATCAATGTTGCAATTTCACAAACAAGGTGTCCTCAGACGATATCACCGTTGCAGATGTGAGGAATTATGTAAATTTTCTTTGATCTCTGGGAATCTTAATGCTTAAGATCTTTCCCAGATGAGCAAGAGCGGTTTATATAAACTCTCTGATCAACTGCACTTAAAGAATTCTAATCAGTAATATTTTAATTATGCTCTTCGCTGAATTACATTTTATCACCATATAAAATGAATGTAACTAATTAAATTAGGTCAACAAAACTGGACTTTTAATCAATTTTTTAGATAGTTCTGTTTTATTCATTGTAACTATTGAATTTTTCTTCCATTAATCAAGATTTTTAGACAGACAATCGATTAATTGATAATCCTTCCTCATCGCTGCAGTTAATCGATGGGGTACTGCTTAGCAAGGGCGAATAGGTTTGCTCAGGGCAATGAAGACAACATTGGACGAGAGCGGTAGCAGACAAAGAATTTTATTTAATTACTCCAAGATATCCGTCAGAAAATCTAAAATGATCTCTCGAATATGGCTGGTCAGAGCTTATCGTAGAAATAATGAATAATAGTGTCCTGAATTTTTCAAGTGATGATTTATTAAAGTGAATGAAAATATATGAGCGTAATGTCGTGGATCGTCTTAATGTTAAAATTTAACGTTGTTTAAATTTAAAATTAAGATTTTCATAAAGCTCCCTGAATGGTATGAAAATTTCCTTCAAAGCATAAAATATACAGGGTGATTCTGAAAAAGTGTGTATAACTGTAAGGAACGACACAGGTGACCGGAATGAACATTTTCTTTTAATACAATGTGGGGTCGCAAGTACATTGTTTAGAAGCTATCACGTTTTATGTGCAAGACACTTTATGTTAAAGACAATAATACGGTTTCGTGTACAATAACAACCAAAAGAGGCAACACGAGCGGGAAAATCTGTAAGACACAAAGCTTGCACCTTTTGACACCGTAAAGGGTGCAAGAGCCTACCACGGATAATCTTCCACACAGTCTTTTGACTAGTTCCAGTAGCAGCGGCAACTGCTCGAGTGCTAGTCGATGGCTTGGCTTTAAAACGCTGCATCACATCTTCCTCCAAGTCGTCTGCACGAACATATGGAGGTCGACTTAATGGAGGCTTACCAACGTCCACAGTCTCTGTGTCTCGGATACGCTGATGAAGGCGGGCGAACATACCTCTTTTTAGAATCCTGCGATTTGGAAAGCGCTTTTGATAGAGTCTTTGCGCAACACTATCCCTTCCACGTGCTTCTCCGTAAATCATATGCATGTCCGCAAGTTCTGCCCAACTGTACTGTTCCATTTTCTGCTAGTGATTTAAGCAATAAACAGTGAAATCGTCCGCAGGAACGTGATAATTCAAGCAATAAACACCATTGCCATCTTGCAACAGTGGAATCGTCCGCAGGAACGTCATAATTCAAGCAATAAACATAAAACGTGATAGCTCCTGAACAATGTACTTGCGGCCCCACATTCTGGTCACCTCTGTCATTGCTTACAGTTATACACACTTTTTCAGAATCACCCTGTATATTACGCATGTACTACCACTGTCATTAATTTCGTGAACTGTTATTTTTTGTCGCAGCTTATAAAAATGTCTTCCCTCACGCTTACATGCGAGGTCTGTTCAAAAAATACGTAGACTGTTTGAATTGCGCGGGCCCTGTTGGTCTCAATCAAAATCGCTTGGTGTCGCCATCTTCTGACAGATCCGCTGATTACAAGGCAGTTTTTTGATTGCAAATATCAGTATTGGTTGATTAGCTACGCGGTTGTTTGTGAAGTGTGTTTTTTTTCGTTTGGCGGATTTTTAGAATGAGTGACTTGAACGAGCAAAGAGTTGCTGTGAAATTTTGTGTTAAACTCGGAAAAACTGCCACTGGACGAGTGGAAAAGGCCAGAAATGTGGACGAGATGTGACTGGTTGTTTCATCACGACAACGCTCCAGCCCATTCAGCCCTCAGAACTCGAGAGTTTTTGGCCAAACACTCGATCACTGTTCTTCCTCACCCACCCTACTCACCTGACCTCGCTCCTTGTGACTTCTTCTTGTTTCCCAAACTCAAAAGACCTTTGAAAGGAAGGAGATTTGAGACGATTCCCGACATAAAGGCAAATGCGACGAAGGCGCTGAAGGACATCACAAAAGAAGCGTTCCAGGACTGTTTCCAAAAGTGGAAACACCGTTGGGATGAGTGTGTGCGTCGTGGAGGAGAGTACTTTGAAGGGGACCCAGATGTGTAACTTCTGAATAAAGTATATTTTGTTTTATGACGTCAGTCTACGTATTTTTTGAACAGACCTCGTATACCCCCTCATGCTTTTTCAAAATATTCGCCGTTGGCATCTATGCACGTATGCCAACGTTGATACGAGAGTGTTTTCAAAAGTTCTTAGGCTGATTTAATGCTGAATTTTTGAAATAAAAACAGCGCCAAAACTTTAACAGGTGATTAGTTCACTAGTCCAACCCTCTACTAAAACTTTAGCGTCGTTTTATATTTCAGTCTGAGAACTTTTGAAATAAAACCTCGTATACCTACTGGAAAAACCTCTGAAAGATATTGGCAGGAATATCGCGTAAGGCTGCTCCTGTTGCAATCTTATTATTAGTTAATCACAATCTTATTTCATAAAACACGATTTAACATATGATAAATCTTAAAAATATATTTTTATATGTATCTAACTTATCTTTGACAGTCTATCAGTCTAAAAAATAATGCTAAACAGTGGGAAACATCTCGCCTAAACGCCATGGGTGACTTATTTTGAGAAATGTGTGTACAATACTCTTCATTAAATACCACTCTTTCTATTTGCTTGTGTTCCTGTTCCTTGCCTTCTTCTTACAACAGCTACTTGACTCGAACGGGTTTCATTTGAACACGCCTCGTAATAGGTAACTAATTTTTTCACTGTAAATTATTGTCAGCCTCCGTATTTCAATCGTGGCCAAAATATTGGCGGTAAGTTGCCAAAATATTGGCGGTAGTCTTCTGGTAAATTTTTTTTAAATAAACCACTAAACTTTCGTCCTTCGAAATCAGAATCCTGTCCAAAGGTATTTCCTTCTATCCTACTCCTAACACCATTGATATTTTGAGATCATTTCCTCTGTAGATAACTTCAGCCGTGCCCTCAGATCCCTTCTGTACTTCTGTTCAAAAAATAACCGAATTTTTTTTAAATTATTTTTATTTAATATACAGCTTATTGGTCTTAGTCTTCTTCAAAGTACTGCCCTCCTTTATTTCAAGACTTGTTCCAGAGGTGTTCCAACTTTACCATACAGTCCTGGAAAGCTTCTTTTGACATATTCTTGAATACCAGTGACGAATCGGCGTCGTTTCAGAACTGACTTTAATTTTGGAAACAAGAAAAAGTCGCAGGGAGTTAGGTCTGAGGAGTAGAGAGATTAAGGGAGGACAGTCATATGATTTTTGCCACAAAACTAGCGAATTAACAAGGCTAAGTGGCAGGCGCATTGTCATTATGAATTGCCTTGGCACAACAGTGGTCTATTTTTGCGAATTTTCCCCACGTCTCTCCAGTTTCACGCAAAATTTCACGTTGCATCGTTACTCTCGTAAATCGGACATTACAAAAATCGCCACGAACACTGAAACACGTTGCACTCAAATGGCAATAACTCGGAAACTAAACAACATGATAGTATATTAGGCAAGGATATGACAATTGCAGTGCTGCCAACCGCTCTTCGCTACGAACATCCGTTGCCGCGTAATTAAAAAAGTTTGGTTATTTTTTGAACAGATCTCGTATTGCAAATCTTCAAACTATCTTGCACTGATTTTATTTCTGTTTGTTGTAGAATTGTTAAGTCAGTAAACGGTAAGGACTCCTCACTGATATCAATTTTCTTTGCGATTTCATTCATTCCATTAATCTCTGAAACTCAATTTGAAAAATATGATGTGTAGCTAAGAGCTCCGTAACCTTAAATCGCCTCTGCCATTACCAGGGCGATCTTTTTAAAGATTCATGATTTTAAGTATGCTATGTCATATGGACGGGCTTTTTTTCCCTGATCTGCAGATTGCTATATACGCTGTTGATACAATGATGTTTTTATTTTTAAGAGTCCAGTCAACCATGGAATGGATGCAGTCTGCTTCCATTTGGATATGTCCAAGCTCCGAGAACTTTTGTTCTATATCGATGTTGCTGGTTATAGCTACAGAAAGCAGAGCAATGGACAATACACAGTTTGAAATCAAAAATAACTGAATTTCTAATTACTTTGATGCAAATGAGTAATTGAACAAAAAATTAATCTCCCCGAGGAAGGTATAGGAAAGTAGCGGAAGCCCTGAGTTCATCTATTTTTACCCCTTTATCTGCACTTTTTAACCCGCCCCGTCCCTTACTTTAATAAAAAATTGATTTTCTCGCACGTAGTATTTAGAAAATATAAAAAAAGAAGTCTAGCTTCTTTCCTTTCCCGTCATTTCCGATTGATTGATATATCAAATGGCATATGTTGCCATAGTTCTAAAGACCAAGCGACTGCCACCCTCATAACTCCGTGGTACAATTTGGCCCAAACTTCATAGTAACATAGATATTGGCTAGAGGAATCTGCATATCGAATTTCACTCCTTTACATATCTAAATACCATGTAGATCACTTGGTTCCCCTCCAACTTCCACTCCCGTAACTCAGTGGGCCAACCAAAACGAAACTAAATAGTGAAGTAAGACATGCCTATGGTAAGCTTCTTTTCGAGTTTCAACCTTCTACGTCAAAAAAAGTGGAAAATATGAAGATTCCCTTGACCTTAGCTCCATTCTTCCGCTACTTAATAATCATAATTATCCACATCTCTGCAATATTTCATTCATTAAAAGTTTTAATAACAGTAATAAACCCCCAAAACTTATTTTATTGCACAAAAACGCTACACAAAATGGCGATTTCGACGGTTGGTTTATTAGAAATTTAGGCGTCGACTACTAAGGTCATTTTGCGCCTGTTACACAAGTTATATCTGTACGCAGCCCGGGACAAACACAAACATCCATGTCCACGGCGGGATTCGAACCCACGAGAACTAGAAAGCCTGCGGACTCGAGAACTAGAAAGCCTGCGCCCTAGCCCTCTCGGCCACCTGGCCGGCCGATCTCGACGGAGTTATTCCGTTGAATCTAGTGGATTTGACTGTTTTACTCATTACGCGTTTACGTCAGCTTACGAGTTCAATTTTATATAGCTCTTATTCCTACTTGATTCGTCATCTCTTTCCTTTTCGAATGTGATATGAGACAAAAAAAATGGATTTAGCAGGTTTACAATCTAAGCCGATCAGTTGTCCTTTCTGGGATGAATTTCATGCAGATTATTTCGCGGTTTCTTTCTTCGTGGCGATGCTGACGATTTCCAAGTGGCCGATTACTCTTCACCTTGGTTCATCTCCTGTTATGATCCGTTTGAGAAACGTCTAATCGTCGTCAGCACTACCGATCAGAGTGCTGCAAATAGTTACGATCTCACGTTGGCCTTGCGTCAAGATGTGAGGAAGACCGTGTTGGGTAATACGCGATATATTCAGGTCATCAATCAGAATTTTGTGACATGTACCATGGCCATTGCGCGGAGATAATCTATCGATTGGAACGGTTAGCACCACCAACGTTTACCCAACTGAAACTGAAACTTCGTCGCCTTACACTTGTTTAATCATCTTAGCAGATTTATCTGATTTTTGGCAGAACTGCATGTTCACTCATATTAAAACTACGCCTTTTTTGAGTGTTCTAGAATAATGAGACAGGCGCTTATAAGGCATCATCAATTCACGGCAACTTATACGCTATAGTGAATGCCGGCGACGCTATGCGCCTAGTCCACGGACTTAATGACTGTAGGAGTATTTTAATGTTGTTATATAGAAAAAAATAAGTGTACTATAAATTCGTTTACTTCAATGTATCGTTCCTCTTTTATTGTACGTAGGAGGAAGAGTTGGAAGAGAAGTTAAAGATAATATAAACGAAAAACAATAACGCCATCTGCCAACGAACATAATTTTGTGTAATATCCAATTAGTTTTACAAAGACACAGTTTTCTCGCAAGAATTTAAAGGGGCTTTCAACTTTGACCATAGCCTGAATCTAATGGAACGGAGAAAGAAAATGGATCGAGCAGTTGAAAAAACATAAAACGAAATTTTTACCTTTCTCTGAAGTGTGCTATAAAATCAGAACATATCCTCGAGATATTTTAACATTTTGAAGAGAAAGAGGAAGAAAATGGGATATTCTTAAAATGCATAAAATGGTGTAAAAAGCCTTTCAGCCACATGCACGGGCCGAATCAGCAACTGTGAGCACGTGATCTTACTATAGATAACAACTTCCCAACCTTTAACCTCTATAAAAGGAAAAGAAAGCAATATCTCTCTTTTCTCTTTCTTTCTCGATTTCCTTCTCTCCCTCTCTATCTCTCCCTCACTTTTTTATTTTACTTTTAAACATATTTTTATGTTGAAGTCGTAAAAACTTTTATTGGTTCCCGAAGAGGCTAAATTAGGTAATTTTGAGATCGCTCTAGGAATTTCGAAAAATATAAAACAGTTACACAACAAAAAAAAAAAAAAGAGATTATGAAAAATCCTAATAAAAAACGTTCAAAAATCAATCGGATAAAAGGAGGCTTAATTAAATTTTAAAGGAATGTAAACCTTTGCCGAAATCGTTTGAAAGTTCTCATTAAATCAACCAGTTTTATGAATCGTATTGAATGCTTGCAAAACAAAGGAAAGAATGCTAGAAAAAATGATATAAAAATAAACCGACATATACAAAAAAATACCTTCCAATGATCGTAAAAGAATAGGTGGTTTCCTTAACGAAATAAAACTAGCCATGAAGCCATTTTTTAATCAAAATTCTATATTATAGAGTTATCGAATTTAAACTTCCCCAACTCAGTGGGCTGTGGATGGCATTCTACTGGCGCAAATGAACGAAATTCAAAGATTACAATACAGATGATGCGCTCAGCATTTATTTTTAAAAAATGGTACAGAATGTCGATAAGTAGAGTTGTAGCAATATTGGAATATCATGTGTATTAATGAGACTAGTGACAATATATGCAAATCAGATAAAAGGAGGGAGAATGCTTTGTGATCCGACAAATTCAACAACGTCAATACGTCGAGGAAACGATATTTATGTAGGAGGGTACGGAGGATTATTTCATGTTTATGGTGACGATTGTTAAAACACGGGTTTGAATTACACGTGAGTTTGGTAGCAATCAAACTTATCATTCCATTCTTCATTTTCAAGTTTGCTGCCAAAATGCCCTCAAAAATCGAATCGTTCTGGAAGGGCCTGTTCAACACTGGTTATTCTTATTCCAGAATAATAGAACCCCCATTCTTCCCGTACTAAGGCTAACGTTCGAACAGTGAAGCGGCTAGTCTTTACGAAAAATTCGCCAACACAACGGGCCATTGCAAACAGAACTGGAACCTCTGTTGCACTGAAAAACCGAATAAACTATATTAATCGTCAAAATATGAAATTAGAACCCCGTTATAAGGCCATGTTCACGCTATGTTACCAATACACGTTGCAGGGAGGCGAACCGACAGCAGGAAACTGAATTAACGCTATTTAGCAGGCGACAAATGGAAAGAGATACTCAATTCTGAGGATGCTTGGGTCTATTTATTGAGAGATGACCAGACACGGGGAATTTTATCGACAACAGGGTGATATATCTCGATTTGACTGGGTGCGTCAATACAAGGAGAGTTTTCCGAAGGGATTCATGTGGTTGCTGAGTACAGCTACAATGTCTGTCTGAACAGTAAAAAAAGTGGGATCTAAAGCAAAGGTAAATGCTGCCTTCTATCAGGAAAATGCCTTGAACGCATATATCGTAACGATATCCCAAGGTTATATGGCCCCAGGGCGAAAGACGTGTACATCTCCCAGGATAAAGCATCCACTCAGTGCTAAATCCATTGTTCTGTACGTGTGTTCGAATGGAACAGGAAATTGGGGTAAAAGTTATCCCATTCTCAGACATCTTTTTAAAGTCACCCGACGCCTATCCCATAGATTTTTGTGGATTCGGTCTCCTTAAAAGAGCTCTTCATGTAAGACGTTCGAGAACACTATCTGAATGCTTACTTCATCTTATAAATTTTTTCAAGACGAATAATTGTACAGCAAAATTAAGGTATTGTACTTAATAACACTGCTGTAATGCAATTCTTTGGAGACCGCCGTTAACGATTTTGATTCCAGTTTGCCGCCATGTTTTTCTTCTTATTTCCGCTACCGCCATCGCGTAACGCGATCGCTTCCAAGGTTTGCTTGCGCACAAACAAAGAGTTCTGTGTGCAGGTTTGCATAGTTGCATTGTTAGTATGCCAAAAAAAGTGTTCCTAACCGTGTATATACTCATATTGTCCACAGGAGGCGCTCTGGAATCATCTATTGTTTTACAATCCTTGTAATGAATCAAGTTGAGGATAAATAGTGGATGCTGACTGTACGAGGTGCTACCCAAAATTTCCCAAAATGTACCTCTATAAAATACGAAACTTACCCGATTTTTAATTTCCACCGTCACCTTCAAAGTAATCTCCTTGAGCATTTATACACAGCTTACAGCGATGTTCCCACTTCTGGAAGTTCCCAGGTTGGAGCATTTTTAACACCTGCTGCGATTCCGCTTGGATCACTTTAATGGAAAAGATTTTTCTATCGAAAAATAGAAGGAAATATTCCGCGACCTGGGTTCGAACCAGGAACCTCGACTGTCATGGCCGACGTCTCTACCAGTTGGGCTATCGCAGACACCCAGACAGCCATGCTGTCTCAAGGTGTCTTAAAGACAACCAAGTTGTCATGGTTGAAAGCCCAATGGGAGGCGGTCACCTGGCTCACAGATCGAGAATCTCTCCTATCCAGGCGGGCACCTGACAGCCGAGGTTCCTGGTTCGAACCCAGGTCGCAGAATTTTTCCTTCCATTTTTCGATAGAAAAATCTTTACCTGATGCTTGGTAGGCTTATCTCCAGTTATAATATCATTTATTATTCACTTTAATGGAGTCAGGCCGCCGCCCTTTTAACCGCAATTTCAATTTTCGGAAGCGGTAGAAATCGCAGGGTGCCAGGGGACAGCGGTCATGTTGTTTTTTGTTGAGGAAGTCACTCACAACGAGCGATGTGTGCGCCGTAGAATTGTCGTGACGGAGAAGCCAGTCTTTCTTCTTCCACATCTCTGACCTTTTGCTCCTCACGTTTTCCCTCAATCGTCTCAAAACGCTCCGTATGACAGTCCAAGGCGATCATAAACATCGTGGATGGTCTGACTTCGGTCCTCTCGGATCACGTCACGCACATTTGTGATCATTTCCAGAGTTCTGCTTGTTGACGATCGACCAGAATGCTTGTCTTCTTCCACAGACTCCCGACCATCTTTGAAACGCTTAAACCATTTAAATGATTGGGTTTGGCCTAAAGCTTCAACCAAAAGCCTCCTTCAACAGTCTGTGGGTTTCAGCCGCAGATTTCTTCAGCTTTAAGATCAAGAATCGCAACACGATAAAGACAAAAAAGTGACAAATACAGCTCAAACTAGTGATGAGCGTGATTTCACTAACTGTGACTTTTTCACTGATAGTGATATTTCACAGGTAATCACTGCTACTCTCGAACATTCGAAACCGTTACCAGTGATTTTCACAAACGCTACTCTCGAACCTGTTATCGTTACCAGTAGTGATTTTACGTGTGATTTTCACTGTTTCACGGTCAATCGAGGAAACTGACGCATGCGTTAACGATTACAACTCTTTTAAACAATCAGAATGCACAGGAAAGAGAGCATTTGCTCTTTCCGTGATGTTTCCTAGCGATCGTTGATTAATTGACCAAGCACTTCGTACTAGTGCTTGTTTCTATGTCGTTTATCGATAATATTTCGTACATAAAGTTTCGTTTCATAAAAACATAAGGAAGAGCATGTAGGCCTAAAGGCTCATGATATATTTATTTTATTTGTATCTGCAATTGATAAACAATAGATGTGATATCTAATTCTAGTGACATCTTCACGGAATACCGTGATTTCTTTACTTGTACTCAGAGGGATAGCAACTAATTTTATTGTCTATACATTAATTATGCAGTGATCAAACACGAAACGATATATATGGGGGACCGGGAGAACTTGGTCAAATATCGATGTCATTGATAATTTTTAATTGAATTACATGTAATTAATAAATCCCAATAAGAAAAACGGGACAATCCCGCAAAACCGAGACGTCAGCCTATATATACTAGCTTCAAGCAGTTTGTTAATACAATGATAAAAAGTTGAATATAAAACTGTATAACAACAATTATATGATATAATATAGTTAACAACAGTGGCGTAGTCAAAGTGAGGAGGGGGGGGGGGGGTAAAGAGCTGCACTCCTCCCGCATTTTCATTGCTTTAGGGGTCGAAAATTGCAATGAAAGAATTGTCTATGATATGCACCCTCCCCCTCCCCGTAGGAATTTCTAGGTATGCTATTGGTTACATTGACTTGGTATATTATGCCAGGGAAATGGAAAATCAACAGAACGGAAGAGTATACTTTCACAATAAAATATTGTATAATTATGTATACAAGTTCACTTCCGTTTAAAAATATAAATTACTTGTTTATTAGAATATCACCATCCACGCGCTAAGAAATTACCGTATTACTCCAATAAATTTTGTATTCAAATACACTGAGAATAATTGAAAATAAAATTACATGCGCTACAGGGTGATCCAAAAGTCATTTCGCCCAAAGATACTTTTTTCAAGTTACTGCGTGAACTGACTTTTGGATCACTCCGTATATTTCTTAGAAAAATTATGATCCCTTTATTTTATTAAGCAACTAATATTACTTATTTGACTTTAACAATGGGCGAGGTCAAAAAATGCGCGTCATTTACCTTTGCTATGCCACTGATAGTGACATATTGTTTAGGGCAAATAAGTAACACCTGTTTGCTAAATCAAATAGTAATAAACGGGCCACAATTTTTTCGAGGATTATATTATTTAATTTTCAAAATTTGAATAAACAAACTTAGTGGAGTATTTATATTTCTTAGCGGATGAAGGAGGGGGGGGGGGGTAAATTCACAAGTAAACAACTAATTTATTTTTTAAAGGGGAGTGAATTAATCACGATAATACAAGTTTACAAAAACTAAATAATATACTATTCTCACCAAGGCGTCATTATAGATTATATACTCTTTAATAAACTCATGTTTATACCAATCAAACAATGTTTACTTCGCCACCACGTTCTCTTTAACGATTAATAGTAGTGAATCATCATCACCGTTTGTCTAAGGAGCAGGAAAAAAACAAGTCGTGATTTCACGTTCACAGGTAAAAATCACTGATATCAAAAAGTAGCAGTCACAGTTATACCTGTGAACGTAGAATCACGACTTAGCTCATCACTAGCTCAAACACAAAATCACGTGAACATAGGATGATACCGCTTAGCGCAATTACTGCTGAGATGTACCCGTAATACCATCTGTCGGCAAAACTTCGTACCTCTTACGGTTCGGTCAGAATAAAACAATTTCGGGAAATTTTAGATAGCATCTCGTACGATCACGTAAACAAATAGGGGACGAATATAACTGGAAATATTGTATGAAATAAACCAACGCGAATAATAAAAAGTTAAAAGATCAGGTTTACCCCGGAAAAACCTGTAACCTTGCCATAGCTGAAAGAGAACAGTCGCCATGCTCTGGGGATTAATGCGGACTTGCTGAGTTTAGTTGTGAAAATTACGGCTTTGCTCATAAAAAGCATTCTGGAAACAAGGGGGATTGAATATTTCAAGGGCGACTTCCCGGTTGCAGCGCCACCTATCGGCAACCTTTTATTTAACCAATTTTTGTTAATTTAATAAATGACGAGCTCATCATCCCCACGGTGTGTTCTTCTGGTTTTGAAACATTTGCGTCACTAGAACGCCCTCCACAGGCCCCTGAGTTGGGGAACTTAATTTATATAATTTTGTATTTTAATTTGTGCATTTGCAAATTATTGGAGTTTTCCTAATATAAATGAAATATATAAAGGCGCCATCTCAAAAAAAGAAACAAGACAACATCTTATGCTACCAATTAAATCTCAAGTCATGTAATTATTGCCGACACGAACGACAAAGGTCACGTGCACAAAAGCGGTGACAGTAAATTTATTGCTGCTAAAATGATGTGTGTGGTGGTAATAGTTCTTGAGATAATAAATTTCCAGAGAAACCACAGGAGGAAGCAATTTCATTTCACCTAACCTGGTGAAATCAATCATACCAACTCAACAGCTCTAATCTCAATTCATTTACGTCTTTAAACCTTTTTTTTAAGGTATTAACGGAGTAAGTAAATTAAACTGCTCCCTATGAAAAACGATTTTTATATAGCAGTTTAATTCTAGCAAATTTTACAAAATTGCAAATATGGTACAGACAACTTTATGATCATTTTTTAGCTTTAGTTTTACTTTCTTGTTAAGAAATAAGCAATCAGATAATTAATTGTTTAACACTTTTTTATTGTTTTTATGCTTAATGAAGATTTATATGTAAGGAATCACATTTTGACAAAACGGATTTTTCTGGTGGAAAACAATTTTTAAGATTAGAAATAAATGACGAATGAAGTCCTGCTGTAAAAAAAAAATGCTCTAAATTCAGAAAAGTTATACATTTTCTACTACTTGTGTAAGAAGTATGAATTTTTTATTTTATTTCTTTTGAACTGCTTATCATATGAGATTAAATTATAGTGCTGTAGTAAACAAAGAACACGTCCTGAGTGAAAATTACAAGATAAATTCAAATATCGATTTTTCTTAGTCCCTACAGCGATTACCGAAGGAAAAAAAAAAGAAATAAACACTTGTTTCGTAATTTTTATACGCGCGTATCTCCCAAAAAGAGGCAATTACCGAATACATTAAAGGCAATGAAATCGTGTTTGCTTCCTATAATGTTGAAACCGACTAGGCGACGTTTGTCGAAAACACAAATTGTTCCTACATAATCACTAAAGGGAATTATACCACAAGCTTGGAATGGCGCCATTAATTAATTTTGTCAAGTTGCGAGTTTAAATCTTATTTATTGCCTTAAAAATGGTCGCTGAAAATCATTAAACATGATTTCACTTGGAAGGATTCTGCTTTGCTTCCCACTTATAACTATTTAGTAAAACCTCCATTCTGCATTTAAATTCTAATCAGCGAATTCTCTTGAAATTTATTGAAGACCTTTACCATATTGTATAGATTTGTTTATACCTCTACTCCGATTTCAAAAAAATTAATTATAGAATTTGCAATGCGCGACTTCTGATGAATCAGGAAGATCAAACTAAATGTGGCTATTCCTACTATACAGGATTAGTCAAAATTATATCAATACTTAAATGGCAGAAACCGTTTATTCACAATCATGGATCATATGTGGTAAAATTTGCATGGAGACTTTTTTAAACGTATGCATACAACATAAAGACGTAAGAATGAATGAATTTGGAATTTTGAAATTACGTATATCAAGATAATATTAGTTAGACACTAATATATGAAAAAGAAGCGAATTTAAAACAAAATATTATGCACTTTCGAAAATGGTATTTAAAGATTTCATTTTTCTGTGAATAAATCCCGACTTCTTCGTACGATACTGTTATCCCTTTATTGGGTATTTATAATCTATGCATGTTACTAATACGAGAGTCGTTCAAATTTGACCTGAACTTTATTCTTCATAAAATCAGGAAACTACAAAAAAAGCACACACAAGCGTTCTAGGAGCATATGGATACCGGTTCTGTAGAAATCTTCAGGCTGAAGTCGAAACCACGCCAGGACAGTCTTTTTTCACTTCCTCATTGGAGCCGAACCCCTGCCCTCCCAAGAACTCTTTCAATGGCCAAAAAAGGTGATACTCGCAAGGCGAGAGATCCGGACTTTATGGAGTATGTGTAAGATGTCCATTTGAGTTCCGTCAGTGTGACTATAGTCAGTTTGGCTGTGTATGGTTTGCCATTGTCATGCAGAAAAGAAACACCACCGGTAAGGAGTCCTGGTCGCTTTTTTCCTTAGTGCCGGCTTCAAGGACTTCCTCAAACTGTCAGAGTAGAAGGGTGCATTTATGGCTCTACATTCTTCTAGAAAATCGACATGAATGGTACCCTTAATGTCCCAGAATACAGCCCCCATCACTTTCGTTGCCGACAGTGTCATCTTGAACTTCTTGGGTCGTGCGAGTCAGTGTATCGCCACACCATGCTCGCATGTTTGCTTTCATGAATATTGTGATGATGTCCCGTCGATGGTCATAACACGCCTTAGGAAGCTGTCATATCGCTGAGGCATGGAACAGATTTCCACCAGGGTGGTTTTATAATCCTCGGAGAGTTGCTTAGGGGCCCATTTGGCGCAGGTCTTGTTGAATTTCAGCTTACCGTGGATGACAGTCTCCACACTGTCAGTGCTGATGTTCAGTATTGAAGCCAATTCTGGGACATTAAACCGCCTCTTGTCCATTATCAGCTCATTTGTTCGTGCGATGATGCCATCATGGATAGCAGTTGCTGACCTTGCCTTTTGAGGTTCAGTGCCGATGAATTCTCGCCCTCCTTCAAACTTTTGACACCAAGCAAAGACGGATGATCCGGACAAACATGACTCGGTGAACTCTCTTTGAAGTCTCTGATGAATTTCAGATGCTTTCACACCTTCGTGGTGGAGAAAGACTTGATGATTATTCGTTGTCCTACTTTGGTTGATACATCGCTATCCGCCATTTTGTTTAAACAAACAATCGGCTGTCATGGCAACCTAATGAGTGATGCAGAATTTGCATGACAGGCGGTAGTTGCCATCCCAATCATGAAAGTTTAGATTTTTACAACAATGAAATTTACAAAAAATAAAGTGCAGATCAAATTTGAACGCCTCTCGTATATAAAGAAATTATTGGAAGGTACACTGCTGCTCAAAAGTTAAGCAACAAGCAACACAAGTCTTATCTTCAAACGCTGCAAACTGATTTTAATGAATATTATAGAGTAAGTACATCATATTGTGAGACAATAATGTAGAAATAAGATGAAAAATTTCATACATAATTTAAAAGTTATTCAGTTCGAAGAATTTTTTTGATTTTGAATTTTTGAATTTCACTGTTTTGATCACTCTCGGTAAGGAGCGGGATTGCCACGAACAGCAATAAAAACCTGACAATGTCCCTCCATGCTGTCATTAAGGTTGCCAATAAATGTTTGGGAGAATTACTGCCATTCTTGCTGAAGAAAAGATATGAATGCTTGGAGGTTTCGGAGTGTGTTTGGGAGATGTGCAATCTGTTGTTCTAAAGCATCCCAAACATGCTCAATAGGATTTAAGTCTGGTGACCTGTACGTCCATTCCATACAAACAATAGTTTGACGTTTAGGTACTGGTGTGCGGACGAGCATTATCGTTTATGAAATGGCTTTAGAACCCATGGCTCTTAGTAAAGGACGAATGTAAGACAAGAAATCAAGAAAATGGTTACCTTAACTGTGCATAGCAACATCAATGGAAACACAACACGAGTCACAACCGCACGTCCATAACAACGATATTTATTATCCTGGATACGTATATCGGACGCTAGGCGTCCATTTTTCAAAAGACTGAAAAAAAATGGAACATCCAGGCGTAATAAATTATCAAGACGAACGTAAGATTCAAGGATCTCTTTGCAAAATCGAACCCCTGTGATTCTTCCTCTGTCGAAGATATGGAGGTCTGTACCTCCACCTATGGTGATGCCGCCCCACACCTTCATGATATCACTAATGTTTGTAGGGTGATTCCGTGTTCCTGGTTCTCTCCATATCAACAGACGCCGAGAATCGGTTTGATGACTGAAGCGAGATTCATCTGTGAAGAGCACTCTAGACCACGGTTGATGTGTTCAGTCACGATATTCTCGACACCTGATCAATAGAGCCCTTCTCTGTGAGGATATCAAAGGGGCACAAACGGCTGGTCCTCGTGTAGCCGTCTAAAGACAGGTTTCCGGGAAACAGTTCTTTCATTCGTTGCTGTAAGGTCCGTATTAAATGAAGTGTTGTGTACGTCCTGTAGCGTCTTGTGTTTAAAACCAGAAATTTGTCATCTCTGGCGGATGTCCAGACGTAGGTCTGTAGGCGAGGGTTTGTATTGCTTGGAATGGTTTGAGAGTCGGCTGTTCATGGCGAACAATGCGTACTAGTCTTCGAACCCCTCTAGAATATATGCGTGGATGGCAAAAAGCAGAAATGGACTCGTCATTTCTCCATCTATACACCATTTTTGATCGGTACTCACAATGACTGCACGTGTATAGCCCACTAAACGCACCGTTTCCGAGGTCGGCATTCCGAAACACCACTGAGACAAATTACAATACCGAGAGAGTTGATAAGAAACAGCTTTTTTGAAAATTTATCACCTCAAATTTACATTTTGTTATTATTTTTAAGAATAAGCCGTTTGTTATTCAATTCTTCACTCAGCGTTTCCCTCACTCTCATTTTTACAAGACAATTCCAGTAGACAGATTCCATTTCAATGCCTCATTGTAGAAAGCAAAGTAATAATTTTCAGAACGATCTTTAATTAAATTAAAACAATATGACGATCTAAAAAACTGAACTCTCTTAATATTCATAGGCAATCACTAAGATAAGTCTATGTACAGTACTTAGAGGAAATGTCCATTTGGCAAAATTCTATACATGCCAAAATAAAATTTTAGTAAATGCTTTTCTATTGTAAAGCATTTATTCATGTTATACACTCTTGAACTATGCAAGTGCATAGATATTACAAGATTTATTAATTGTGAAACTTTACAATATATTATACAGGGTGTTTTTGAATTGAGTACAGATTTTTTGGGAGATGATAGAAGAGGTCCTTAGAAGTATTTTTTGTCATATGAACATGGGGTCCCCGCAGCTCCGTTTACTTACAATACTGCATTGAACAATCAAATGACACCGGGACGCAGTGTGCGTTGGTAGGCCTAGATTATTTTATTTTTAACAATTAACACAAGCAATCCACTGTAATAACTTTTAAAGTAATTGATGCAAAGAAATTTCAAGGTCCACGTGCTTGTTTGTTGAAAAGTCTTAGGACAAACTTCCTCAAGGAGTTTCCCTGGTCTTCTTGAAGATGTTCCAGACATTTGATGTGGTTCCAACAGGACGGCGCACCTTCGCATTACACAAGAGCAGTTAGAGATTACCTAAATGAGACATATCCTGGTCGTTGGATTGGTAGTGGCAGACCAGTTGCTTGGCCACCGAGATCGCCAGATCTCACACCGCTGGATTTTTTTTTTATGGGGAAGCATAAAATCAATGGTGTACTCCGAACCCGTAGATACCGAAGAAGAATTGGCGGCTCGTGTTGTCGCGGCAGCAGGTGATATCAGCGACCGTGAAAATCAACTGTTTCCACGCGTACATCAATCCATCATAAGGCGTTGCGAATTGTGCTGTGAAGCAAATGGCGGTCATTTCGAACAATTACTGTAAAAGTCATACAGTAGATTGCTTGTGTTAATTATTAAAAATAAAATAATCTAGGCCTACCAACGCACACTGCGTCCCGGTGTTATTTGATTGTTCAATGCAGTATTGTAAGTAAACGGAGCTGCGGGGACCCCATGTTTATATGACAAAAAATACTTCTAAGGACCTCTTCTATCATCTCCCAAAAAATTTGTACTCAATTCAAAAACACCCTGTATAACGCATAACATCGTATGACATAGACTATGTAAATATGTGTAATTTTTAAAAAAATTGACATTTAATTTAGGAATTTTTATATGTTGCTTTTATTTTAATTAAAATTTTGCTATCGGCTATTTCGATTAGAATTGAATGTTTTCTGTGAATAAAACAAAAATTCATTTAATTTTTCTTTATTGATTCTTTAATAACTTTACAAACACAAAAACTGGAGTTTTTTTTTACGAAAGAAAACCAATTTCAGACCCTAGAAGAAATTGAAATGGATTTTTATCATACACCGGTTATGCATAGCAAACATACGGAAATTGAAATGGGTTCGAGGGTTTTTGAACGGTATTCTCCTCAATCGGTGGAACTAGAAAATTTCTAATTCTATTCTATATGTATTTTTTTATTATGGGCTCTACTTTAAAGGGAAGATTTCAGCGTTACGTGTGTGACATTTGTATAACATTTTTCCAGATACAACGGTTCAAATCCTGACTGATAAATTATTCTTTTAATAAATTGTGCATAATTCATAAATAACAAGTATATTGAGACGTTCTGTTGCATTTATTTGGTCAACAGTTAAATAGATACAATAATTTTGTTTTTTTGAAGTATCCCGTGTGTAACAGCATTATGTTAAGAATTTTTAAAATTTGTACTTGCTTCTTAGCTCTCAGCTCATTTTAATATTTTTTTGTTTAAACAATTATGAAGAAGTAATTAGTACTTAAGTATGAATCGCCTAAAACCATAAAATTTTACTTTTCTTGTCTATATTTTTACGACTTGTTAATTATCTGCCGTTATGTCTGTGACAGCTTCGTAACTTGTATGACTTGATGAATTTCTTAGACCCAAGTAATAAGAGTTTGCTCCTTAAAGCAGTTAATAATAAAGTGTAAGGATTTGATTTACACCTAGATGATCAAGAATTTCGAACACTAGTACTTTTACACTACAACCATGTTTACACGAAAAATTCTATGGTATTGAACCTCCTTTTGCATTAATTACGGCCTCTACTCTCCAAGGAAGAACTTTCCACCAGATATTGGTAGACAGCTTCAGGAATTTTCTTCCATTCTTCTCGAAGAGCTCTTTGATGAGCTTGGTCGCATGTCTTGGACGATGTGGCCTACCCATAGTCGTCCTTCCAATTCATCCCACAGCTGATCAGTGAGATTTATATCAGTCCATTTCTTCACCCCGATCTCTCTTCAATTCAATCCTTCACATATCATGCTTTATGACAAAAAGCATTGTCAGAAGGAGAGGCTTTCATACATCGTATCTATCACGGAATCATCTTATCGATTTTCACTCTATCATAAAGGGTCAGATCAAACGAACCAAAAATGAAACGCCAATAGAATGAGTGTGTTATTATGCGTCATCACAAAGATCTAAGTTCCCCAGAATCCCAACAATTTTGACAGCTTATGGTGTGTCTTGTGTGCGACTGTTACTCTAACCATATCGTAACCGCTTTTCAGACAGTCCATGCGCACATTTACTGTTGATTTTTGCAACACTATCGACGACAAATTTTAAGTAAAAAGCGGCAGCAATTTTTGCAGAATCCACCCTTATTTTGCAGGATACTACTCGAGCTTATACAGAGAAAGTGGTAGCTTAATTGTACAATCAATGGAGAAGTGCTCTATCATACAGCATATTCTCATATAGTCCTGTGATTTCGAGTTGGTTGCCAGGATGAAAGAACCAGGTGGTGTTAGTTTCAGAACTATTCCAGAGATTATTTAGGCAGTAGACCGCTCCATTCTAACTATCAACAGGACAGGCACATCTAACTGCCCCTGTGTTTGTTTGCTCTATCTCCTCCACTTATTAAATTTCCGTTTGAAATTGTCTTGACGATTCATTTGATTCTGATTGATTTTCATTGATTTCTACTATTAAGAGAGAAATTTTATCCTCAGATATTTCAGTGTAACAATATTTTCCTGTCTGTAAAAATATAGGAAGTAATATAAAAGTAAATAGGTGTATGGATGTATTTTCTATCGACCAAAAGTTATTAGGCGATTGACTTTAATATCGCTACAGCAAGTGCGAAATCAGTGTTGTTGTTTTTTTTTTTTTTTTTTTTTTTTGTCGATCCATGTAACTAGTTTCCTTGCGTTATGAGAACAATTGTATTTCGATTTTAAATTGGGAAATAAATGACTGTTTTTATTTTCCAAGCTTATGTCATAAACGTTACGTGTTGATCATCTTCAACAAAAATATTAATACATATTTAAAGTAATTTTAAAGGATTTCACATATTCTAGGTGCCTGTAGTATAAATGCATATAATAAAAATTTTATCATATTTATATGATCATTGGCTACAGAATCAAAAAAACTTTTCCATGTTTTCGTTACTGTGTGACAAGAAAATTAAAACAAAATTAAATATTATGAAAAAGTCATTTTTTAAAACTTATATTCTAAGCACAATGCTTTAAGCTATTCTAAATTATTTAAAAATACAAATGTAATAAATGTTTTGTTAATATCTATGTAATTAATTACGATATCGAACGAAACCTAATAGCATAACATTATCCATGCAGATGACAGTTTTTATTTATCCTCTTTACTGCGAAAATTTAAAAGCAGGAGTCTGACATTTTGATTTAAATCCTTCGGTATCTCAAAATTCAATCTTTTAAAAACACAATATCACATACGTAAACATGTAACAAGTTTTATTTTTATGCCTATGGTAAACAATTTCAAGAGCATTCCAAAGGAAAGAAAGAGATAGCGAATATATTCTGATTTAAATATAACGCATACAAATTAATCAGACGAATGTGCATTTACAGAAATAAAGTAGTTGAGAATTAAATTTTTAAAAAAATTATCAGCTTAAGAAGTAGTTGAGAATTTCTATTTAAGTAGAAATCTTGTAATTCTTCTCATATTCAATGCATTTTAGATTGTTCATTCTAGAATATGAAAATACTATAATTTTCCGTTTTCGTTAAGGGTAATCAATCCACATTTGGAGTGATCCAAATTTCCACCTAGTCCTACAAACTTGACAGCACTTTCACGTAATATTAAAAATAAATTAAAGGCATTTTTTTCACGGCATTTTATTTAACTAAATCGTAACGAATTCCCTGTGCAAATATTAAATAAGACAATCACTGGTCCTAAAATTAAAAACCATCAGAAACGGAAAGAGAATAAAATAAGAAATTCGTCTGCTGACTCATAACACTAGACTTCGCAAATACTGCCACGCTCTTAAACAACTAGACAACATGAAGAAGTCACCCCGTGTGGTTGAAAATTCTGATAATAGCGACTTCTGACAAAAACAACACATAAGCTGCGTCCAAAAATATAAACCATTCATGCAATTGTAAATAGCTCTTATATATTTCAACATAAATAAATAACAATATGAACATGCTTTAAAAATAATGCAAATGCAATAATTAGAAAAAAATACTCTTGGAAAAAATAAAATTTTTCTCTGTCTAAAAAATATAAAATTTTATAAATAGAAAATATGGATCTGACTAAACATGAAACAGAAATTTTTATGCAAAGTTCATTGCAACGTTTTGTCCCATTCAAATTTGTTGATAAAAATTATAGTGAAATATTATATACTTTAACAATGCCGAAGGTAAAACGTCTCTCACAAGGGTAAAATTTTAAAAGAATCAAATTGGTGATTTTTGTGATTCCAGACAATCTGCGAGACAAAGTACAAAAACATTGAATGATTATTTGCGTTTGGGTTATTAATATGTTGTAAAGAAGTCCACAGGCACACCACAGAAACTTAAAGCACGCCAAAAAACAGAGTCATCCCGTACGTAAAATAACTATAAACAATGCTTCTTTGCGAGGTCTTCAGATATAAATGTGTGCGCAAATCTACAATTATCAATGGGACGCATCAGTCTGGTAGTGTGCAATTCAAGAAGAGGAAGCAACGACTTGTTCTGAAATCTTGCCATAAAGATAAGAGACTGTTGTGGGGAAAAGAAAAAGTTCAATGAGTGTTGTAGTGATGAAAAGAAGTTCATCCTCGACTGCCCAGACAGGTGTCAATTCTACTGGTCTGATATCCGCAAAAATGAATAAGTTTACTCAAAAAGGCAACAAGATGGTGGCAAGCTTGATCGCGTGGAGTGCATTTGGATTTTATGGAAAGTCGAAATTAGCTTTCATGAATGTACGAATGAATGCAGTGAAATATCAGCCAATGGGAACAGTATTTCTTGCCATTCGTCTGATATCCGCAATTGCAGATCGTAACAAGGAATTCTAACTCTAACAAGACAACGCTCCCCTCCACAATACAAACATGCCCAGGAGTGGTTTCAACTGAACGGAGTGAAAGTAATGAACTAGCCACCAATATCTCCAGAACTAAATCTAATGGAGAATGCTTGGGGTATGCTGGTTTGAGCAGTCTACAAAGGCGAAAAGCAATATTCAAATGGGAAGATTTGAAGAGGTCTGTTGCTGAAGATTGGGAAAAGTTAGCTGATACGTTCTTCAAAGGACTTGTTAAGACAATGCCAAGCCGGGCTATGAAGTTTCTGGAAGCCCAAGGGAAATTTATTGGGTATTAAATTGTGTGGTTTTATAACTTTTTAACAGCGAAAATTTTATTTTTTTCAGTTTATTTTCTAAGTATTATTTTTGCATTATTTTCAGAGCATGTTCAGATTGTTATTTATTTATGTTCAAATATACAAAAATTATCTACAGTTGTATGGCTGGTTTTATAATTTTGGACGTATCTTATTGGTGGATTTTTAATATTTAAAACACGTTCACGTTAATCGTTTTATTGGTTAGCCAGATCCGAATAAAAAACGCTTTGTGTTGTTGAAAAATGGACGCGCAGTGTCCGAAATACGTATCCGGGCGTGATAAATTATCGTGTTGTGGACGTGCGGTTGTGACTCTGTTGTGTTTCCATTGATGTTGCTATCCACAGATAAGGTAATCTATATTTTTTTTTATATTTCTCTTCGTTACAGTCCAGTCATATTAATGTGACCACCCCCTATGTTCAACATCAGCGTAAAATGGTTACGTCCAGAAGGTACGTACTAGGATCAGAGATGGGGGGGGGGGGGTATAGGAAGGGTGTCAGAGGAAAGCAGAAAACATTGCAATTTTTGGAGTCATGGCGAAACGTAGTGATTTATCCGACCTCCAAAAAGGGCATGATCGTCGGCTTCCGAGCCAAGGGCGGCAGTATTTCCGAAACAGCTAGTTTTGTGAACTGTTCGCGTGTCGCCGTGGTGAAAGTGCACCGTGCATGGCAGAATGGCAAAATCTAAAATCAGCGACGTGCCAAGTGTGGGATACCACGTTCCATAGATGACAGGTGAACGACGGCTACGGAGATGCGTGCAAGCGAACAGACGTGCAACCGTGGACCAACTGACCTCCCAGATGAGCCAGGGGACTACCAAGCGTGTATCTTCAGCGAACGTTGTTGCGTATGGAGCTCCGCAGTAGACGGCTGGTTTGTGCACGAATGCTGACGGTTGTTCACCGGCGACAAAGACTGACATTTGCACGCCAGTACCGCAACTGGACAGCAACAGAGTTGCGAAAGGTGGCTTTTTCCGATGAATCACTGTTTTTGCTCCATCGGACCGATGGGCGATGGCGTGTACGGCGTTCAGCGTCAGAAAGCAAGCACCCTGCAGCGTTATGGTCTGGGGAATGATTGGAAGTACGCATCTGTCCTTTCGGACCATGTCCACCCCCCTACATGCAGATTGTGTTTCCTCAGTACGATGGCATCTTACAGCAGGACACTGCGGCGTGCCATACAGCGCGCAGTGTCCGTGCATGGTTCGAAGAGTACGAGGATGTGTTTGCGGTATTCCCCTGGCCCCCAAACTCCCCATAGAGCAACTCCACCGCGCAACCTACGGCAGCTAGCCACATCCTGTCAATACCTTCCAGAACCTTATTGACTTTTCCTGCCAGTCTCGCAGCTGTCCGCGCCGCGAAAGATGGGTTATTCTGGCTATTGACAGGTGGTCACATTAATGTGACTGGACTGTGTAAAAATTCTTTCGTATACGCAATAGCTATAAATGTCGTTTAATAGGCATTATATTAAGTTTTTTTTGTATTGTCAGTGGTGACAGATCTGCTAATTTTCCCATAACTTATTTTTCTAGAATCTGAAGTCGTACAACAATCTATTATAAATAAAAGAGCGTAAATGCGTACTGTATTTCAGGCTAGGAAGAGCTGCGATATCAGTAAAAAAGCACTTAACAATCACTAAATAATCCGTGTTTTTTATAAAGAGAGGAACTACCTTTATAGATAACTTATAAAAATGCATAGGTAGCTCAAAAGATGCATTTACATCCAGATGAAAAATTACCCCTCTACTTAATTTACAGGCGGTGGAAAAAAGTTTTGCCATTACAGTATCTTCTTCTATAATAATAGCGTAATGTGTACACGATTACACAAAAACTAGAGCACATAGAAGGTTCAGAATAGTCTTAAATTAAAGATCTTACCTTGAAGGGGTGCAATAAACAGGTTATTTAAAAAAAAAGTCTCCGAGTTAATTACAATTAACCAAAAAGTAATTTTTCAGGGATTGTTTTAAAAAAAAGCTCGACAGATGGCGCAATGAAATTGAAAAACATCTTTAATTGTTTGGGAAGAAGGTTCCATGTCCCAGTCATTACACTATAAGGAGGTAGGCCGTCTTTTACGTGCAATACGCGGTACACAGTCTTTATTTGGAGGAATAACTACAATACTCGGTGGCGATTTTCGACAAACACTACCAGTAATCAGAAAACGGACGCGATCCGCGGTAGTAAATGCGTCATTAAAAAGGGGTACACTATGGCCATTAATCGAAAAGCAAAACCTTCAACAAAATATGCGGACAGGTGAAAATGAAATAGAGTTTGCAAATTGGCTTTTAAACGTTGGAAGCTTGGCTGTCCGTGGTCTCTGCGATAGCCCAATTGGTAGAGGCGTCGGCCATGATAGTCGAGGTTCCTGGTTCGAATCCGAGTCGTAGAATTTTTCCTTCCATTTTTCAATTGAAAAATCGTTGGAAATGGTGTTGAAGAGAGCAGTAAATACGATTACGCAGTCATTTCACAGTCATGCATAGTAGGTGAAAATATAATCGACGAAATATTTGGTCACATTGTTGAGAACTATAGTAGCACAAATTACAGCAAAAAAGCTCTTTTATGTCCAAACAACGACGATTGCGCCGAAATAAATTCGAAGATGGTTAGAAAGTTCCCGGGTGAATTAAAGAACTTATGTTAGTATAGACAGCATAATATGCAATGACGAGGAAGAGCGTAATAATTACCCCTTGGAGTTTCTAAATTCTCTAACACCATCTGGAATGCCACCTCTTAAGCGTAATACTTTTAAGAAATCTAAATACAAAAAGAGGACTGTGCAACGGCACGCGGATGATTGTTAAGCAGCTTCATCGGCTATATTTGGATACAGTAGTCTAGTCCTAACGGGGCCAGTTGCTGGAGAGCGAGTCTTTATACCAAGAATCGATTTAGCTCCAAGTGACACCGGATTACCTTTTACATTGAAACGACGTCAATTTCCGATAACGCTTTCGTTTGCAACGACAATAAATAAATCGCAGGGACAGACCTTTGACAAAATTGGAATCTGTTTACCCACTCCTGTGTTTAGTCACGGACAACTTTATATAGCTTTCTCGCGTGTAAGAAGATTACAAGATGTGAAAGTCTTTATAAAAGCAACTGACAGACAGGGGTTTGTTGATGGCCAAGCTTTTACGCCTAACATTGTTTATAATGAAGTGTTGTAATCGTGTTTAATTTTCATTAAAAAATTTGTGAGCATTTTTCTTCTGTTTGTTTAAATCATCAGCACCGAGGCAAGGTTTACACTATTGGAGAGGTGGTTTTAATTTCATACAGGCAAAACCGTGGAAAAACTCCCAATTTGTCCTATTCTTGCCCTCGCGTTACAATACATAAAGACACACTTGAAAACGCGATTAATATTTCAGGATAATGAAATATCAAAAAATCGGGTTGCTTCCAAGGTATACTACATCTATGAATATCAGTTGAATTTTTAGGAAAAGAAAGTTTTGCCTATGCATGAAGAGTTAGATTCGAAGAGAAAGGTACATTGCTTTCATAAAGTATTTACTTTTACTTGAACTGTGTAAACTAAACTGTTTTTCGCTTTAAAGCCGCCCGTGGTGATACGGGCAATCCACTAGTATAAAATAACGTTAGGGGATTATATTAAATATAATAGACATCTTCCTTAAAATTTTGACATTTGCTGTCTGTTATTGAAAAAATAATGTTTTGTAACACCCCAGACCATTGAAACAGATTTTCTCGATGAGCGCCAATGTGCATGGACACTCTCCCTTTTCTTTTATTTAGCCCCACGCTATGGGCGCCATTGTAACAAACTGCACCATTGACAACATTAATTAGGTCGCAATGTCCCACGTTGGGAAGTCATTGTGACCTCTACCAATTGATTATGAAAATGACCTCCCCTCCACAAGGTAAACTAACTCAGTCTCGTAAAACAGTACAGAGGATTCCCTTCCAATATAATCAATGGCCAGAGTGTAGGATTCTTTGATTTAAATAAAATTGTAAAGGAATACTCGAGAGCGAATTACTTCAATTAAAATAATAAGGCAAAGTGTTGAAATCAAATAAAATAATCTTTATTCAAGAAAATAAAATCAATTTGAAAGGAGTGGGTAAATGCAAATAAGCTTAACTACTAAATCTAAATTCAAAGGCTATATCATTATGCTAATAAATGATTAAATGAAGCTAAATGCAGCTGCTGATTAAATTTAAGTCAAACACTAAAAAGCTATTCAATTCTAACCTGAATGCAAATAATATTATTCTCTTATTCTAAATTTAAACCTTTGCTCATTAAAGGGATCTCACCCAATCTTATCATTAAATTTCACTTATCTCTATCAAAAAAAAATATACAGGCTCTAACAAATATATTCACTTACAGTTTGTGTCCACTAAGCAGAAGTTTCTATATCCACATCTGTATTACTACACTACATCACTTTAAACAATATACATATCCAGGGGCACACACGCACACACACACACACAATATAGATCACAACACCAATATTTCACTTCTTGTGAAGCACACATTACTTTGCCCTGAAGACTATTCGCTTTGCGTTGGTAGGAACCTGGATCTACTACCTCATGAGTCCGTTACTCCTCAAACAGTCTAAGGTGAGATGCACAATCTCCAAAACTTAATGCATGGCTTGTAGATTCTCAGCTATCTTCTCAACTGATGTGGATCTTTGAAATAATCTCCTCCCTGGTTGATTTTGTTGTCTCACATAAAGTATTTCCATTAATTTCCAAGTCGTAGGATATCTTCATTATCTCATTGATTTGTCATCTTGTTGTCGTTTTATTTTCAAAATTAGGGGACTTGCATAATATCACTTATCAATTTGGATTCATTTCATTTCCAATATATTCACAGTAATTTAATATCACCTCTCAATTGGTACTCATTTCACCTTTTCATTACATAGTCAACAGTATAGTTAGGCCTGAAAGAGTTCACAGGGCACCGCCCTTCACACTTCTATATCCAGTAATTAGTATTGGTGGGACATCCCTTTTTGATAAACATGAAAGGAGAAGGTTTTGCTCTGTGATGTGTCGACTTTTAGTAGTACGAGAATTTTTCATACACCAAAGAGTCAGTCCCAAGAGATTCCCCTTCCCAAACATATTTCCAATATTTAACGAGTCCTGCTATCCAGTAGGAGCATCATGCCCCACCGGCATCACAGGAGCTCGGAGATACCCCCCACCACAAGACGTCTCCTCTTTTATCGCCTCGCAGCATCCGGCCTCACTTTCATCCACAGAAAAAAGATTGAAATCGAAAGTAATAATCCCAAAATTGCATATTTACCTACTAAAACCTCCCTTTCTCTTGAACACATGAAAGACATTACTCTTTATTTATTGATATGCTTAATACAGTATTACTATTCATGTCACAGACCAATATTATTCTAATTTACCATAATTCACAATAATCATAAATTCTATTTCCACTGACATCCCCTCTTCATGAAAGCGCATTGCAAACACATTATTTATTCAATTCTGTAATTGCTCAGTAACTCAATTATAAGTTATTCTATCAAACCAATTCTTATAATAACTTCATCACTACACTGAATATATCATAATGAACTTCACTTTAAAAGACAACTAAAGAAGTTATCACCATCATGAATCTATTAATATTCAAATTTCCTTCTATAAACACGTGAAACGTCACAGTTTAAAGATAAGACAAGAACTGAAGAAATAGGTAGAGCAGCGACAGCGAAAGTCGCGGTCTTTGGATCGAATCCAGGTTGAGGAATTTTCCCTTCCCTTTTCTATATAGAAATTAAAATAACGTTCGTAAATCTTCATTTCACAGATCCTTCTCTGCAAAATGCAATTTAGAAGAACCTTTTCTAAAGAGAACCCCTAGTGATGCTTTGTTAACTATAAATCTCTGTGAATTATGAAGCCGAGAGTTTCAAGGGGTGCTCTCAAAGCAGCAAGAATCTCTTTATATAACAACGTTTTTATACGTACTTTGCAGTAATGCATTTAGCTACCAATTTCTTTCCCTCTTTTAAAGTATATATTCATTCTACAGTATAATCATCATCGAATTGATATGGTATACGTATGATTCTCTGTGACGGCACTTCCTCTTTGCTTTACCTGCTATTTAATACACACGGGTTATATTTCTTGGATGTATAAAACTCAAAAATAATTAATTGGGCACTGTTCAAAGATTATTACCGGGTTTTACAAAAGTTCTGTTACACTTGCGGATGCGTCGGTATCGGGGGATGGAAGCATCCACGGAGCAGGTGCTATTGAAGACGTTGGGGATACCAAAATGTAAACGTATATAGCTGGAATGAATGCGATTCGGATGCAAGGATATTGCGATGGAACGTAAAAGTGTCGAGATCTCTGCGCTCCTTCGCGCGGGCTACAACAAGTCTGACATCACTAAGCAACTCAACGTCAGCCGGATGACTGTCCACAGAGTCGCAGAGAGACTGAAAAAAGAAAGGGCGAAATCTCAAAGATCGTCCACGTGCAGGCAGACCCGAGTTATAAATCGTGTGGGTGTCAGAAAAGCCTTCGAACGTGACTCGATTCTCAAAATGACACAGTTCGCAAAGAAAAAGAAGATTTCTGTGGCCATGGTATCCAGAGCCATCAAGGAAGAGGGTGGAAAGAGTTTGAGGCACGTGGCAAGACCTTTGCTGACGGATGGCATGCGAGATAAACGTCGGAAGCGCTGTCGTCGACTTCTCAACGACTTGAAGAGCCGAGGCAATCGCATTGTCATCTTTTCTGATGAAAAAACCTTCACGGTCGACCCGGTCGTCATCAAGCAGAACGACCGCGTGGTCAGCTTCGGCCAGAACATATCTGGGGTCGGCTAAGTGACTACAACCAAGCACCCGGCCTCAGTAATGATGCTCGGCGTCGTGGCGTCGAATGGCGTTAAAATGCCGCCAATCTGGTTCCCAACCGATTACAGGCTTACCACGGCCGACTACAAGGACATCTTGACCAAGAATGTTCTGCCCTCGGTGAAAAAGGTGGCGAGGAATGCGGACTACGCCTTTCAACAGGACGTTGTCCCGGCCCACGGTGCTAAGACCGTTCAAGAGTGGTTGGGGTCGAACATAAACTTCTGGTCTAAGGACTTTTGGCCTCCTCAGTCGCCCAACCTCACCCTTTTGACTACAGCTTATGGGCGCATATCGAGAACAAGGCCTGCAAGATCCGTCACAGCAACGTCAACCAGCTGAAAGCATGTGTGAACCAAAATGTATGATGACGTAACAATGTATTCAGTTTCATTGCGGAGGCCTTCTCTCTCGGTGGTCACGATCTAACTGCATCATACACGTAGTAATGTCATTTTTGCGGTGGTCCTCACATGCGTAACAGAACTTTTGCAAAACCCGGTACAATCAACCCTCCTATAACGGAACTCATTCGTACAGCGTTAAATGAAAACGGCTTTATAAGAAACTCAGAATTAGAACATATTAATCAGATTAATTCGCACGGAAATACTTGTGAAAACAGCTGCTATGTTAAAGAGTAAATAATTTTTCATAAATAAAATAAGTCTCAATTCCTTTAGACTTGTCTTCAAACATAAGAATAAGAATACAAGATGAACAAAAAGAAAATGATACGTACGGACTATTGAAGTCTATTACTGGTTTAAATTACTTACAAATTTAATGAACTTTAAATTTTTCATCATTTTGAAAGTAATGATCCGCTGATATCTTAAAATATAGTCAAAGAACTCTGTAAGAAGTTTCGTTTTTCTTATAGCAATTGTTTATTATAACTAAATTAATACTTTAAAAAGCTTTCATTTCTTTAAATGCTGCGCTTGGTAAATAGAGTCTTAATCATAACTTATTTTAAAATATCGTTTTTAGAAACTGTTTTGATTTCACTTGAAAATCAACCGGGATAAAAACATGGTACACCAAAGAAGAGGATCATACGTTTGAAATAAAACTTTAATAATGCCTCTAATTATGCTAATTCACAGTGAAATTTTTTAATGAAATTTCAAGATTCAAAAACTTTTGATCTTTCACGAGATTATTAGATTAAAATAGCAAAAAATTTCTCCCCGTTTCTAGCTTATTATTTTAATTAGAAGCTGTTCCCAAAAAGGTGATTTCATTACATTAGAGCACGTTCAGATGTCTTCCTCAATTGCTTTGAGAAGTTGCCTTTTAGGGGAACATTCTTTGTTAAAATGGAGCGCTCATAATATTATTAATTTTTTAAGTAGCTAGTTGATCTAGAAACAAAGTATCTCCGCAGAAACTTTCTCTATAAAATGACCTACTTCATAAAAAATTTGAGCTTATGGAATTGTGTGTCTTTAAAAATGGATACGTATTATAATAAACTATGGTTTAAATAAACTGTCTTTCCAAGAATTCTATCATTTTTATTTTTTTAGACTGTTGTTTTCCATAACATTCATGTAATTCTCTGCATTGATCAATGCAAATGAGAAAACATCTCGGATTCAATTCTAACTAAATCTACAAGTAAATATACGTTTTAGAAAATCGTAGTCGTCTTGGAATTATTTTTTTAGTTAATTTTACTATTTTTATGGATCCTTGATGTACAATTTTGTAACAACGTCATGTAATAATGAACTCCAAAGATGTACAAACCAAATATTTTATTTTTTCCTAATAAATATCGGGTGGTTACAATTAAAGCGACATTGCTCAGTGGCCCACTGTGGTAACGAACGTTTGTCATTGACACTTGGAAGCTATGCTAATAAGCCAATGCCGATTAATTTACGCTGAAAAATATTCTAATTTTCATCACTAGTTGAATTTGTATCGCTGTTCAAGAATCAACACATAGAAATCTGATAGAATTTTCGGATAGGAAAAGAACGTAGGAAGGAAAGGTCAAACACGTAGAGAGTTGCAATATTAATTTTGATGGCAACTGATGATTACAAGAGGTTTTCAATATGGCCAACAGATTCATTGGCGACATGCTCCCTGCGGAAAACGGAGTGATCACCAATTGCTTGCAGCAGTGCTAGTGGAATCGAAGCGACAAGTCGCTCTAAGCCTTCAGGTCATGCAGAGGAACGGACATGTTCATGGTAGCCGGGATCTTTCAGGTATCCCCGCAGCCAGAAGCCACATGAAGTCAGTGATCTTGCGGGTGGATCATCTGGAAAACCTGTAGAGATAATGAATGCGTTAAGCACTGAAGTTTGCAAGAAGCAGATCTTTTACTTGGTAACTTCATGCACTATTGATCCAAAAGACAGTAATCACAGCACAATTACGTTCTTTCAAGGCAGGAAACACATGCTGTACAAGCAGGTTCCTATAAAGTGCAGAGATCACTCTATACATGAGGTCCTAGAGTGTAAAGCTCTTCAAAAACTGCATAAGATACGGATGTTCCATGTTTTCAATGAATCTTCCACTATAAAATGCTTCAAAAACAAAAGGAAAAAATTACAGCGCTGATGTTCATCTTGAGGGTTCAGTTGTTGTACTGCGTGGTTTTGTAGCGGTACCCATTTAATTTGGAACACAAAGCATTGGTTGCAGACTATAGGGCAATTGCTACGTGCTCAACCACAGCAACCAAGTCAAAACTTTCACCGGGATGGATTCTTTCCTCTTCCTAGGTCACACATAAACTCGTCGGTGTCATCGAATTTCTTTATCATCTTTATAAGCCATTTATTGACATGGGTCCTTATCTCAGTCCTTTCAGCTAGCGATTTTCCCTTAATGCAGCATTGCTATTGGTGCTGTTCTGATAAAACAACTTCTCAAAAGTTTTTTTTCTCAAGATATGAGGAGTTGTATGTACAGTGCCACATTTTCGCCTAATTGCGAAAAATGGAAATTTTTTCAGCGTAAAACATCTCCGCAATGTCTAATGAGTATCATGCGATTAAGATATTAATGAAAAAGTGGGAAGGAAAAATTCTGCAACCAAGATTTGAACCAGGGATCACATGTGTCCAGCGCCTCTACCAACAGGGCCACCGCGGACACGGGGTAGCAAGGCTACCTCCAAGTGTCCATAAGGATCAAGTGTGGGCTTTCATCACCTTTCTTTTCAAAGGAGGAATTCTTTACCCTTTAATTAGGCCTTCTAGTCTTTTGGACACTTGGGAGGTAGCACTGCTGTTCCGTGTCCGCGGTGGCCCATTAAAGGGTCAATCTGGATACTCGTGGTCTCTGGTTCGAATCCAGGTCGTAGAATTTTTCCTTCCGTTTATTAGGAGATAAAAGCATAAAAGCTACTTATAAGAATGCGCCCTTGGTCTGTACGTTTATCCGGCCGTCCGCCGTTTGCATTATAACTTGAAAACGGATTAACCTTTTCAAATTCTGTTTTCAGAAATATGACCATCAAAGTCTTAGCTCGGCCGTATCAACTTTACAGAATTTTTCGTGGACCCCTTCAAGTCGAATTCACGTGCTAAAACAGTTAGTGTAAAGAATACAAAGGTAACGGCATGTCTTATAACAATCGATTTGTCAAGAAGGAATACATTGTTACTTTCTGTTCATCATTTAAGCATTACCGACATCGGCGCGCGCACGTGAAATCGCTTTGTCGACCACGATTGCTCAAATGCTCATAATCTAAATTATTAAGTAGCGGAAGAATGGAGCTACTTATTGGTTTTATAATGTCAGTCCGTCCCCTTCATAATATCTACCTTTTTTGAGGTAGAAGGTTGAAATTCGGAATGTAGCTTCCTATGGGCATGTCCATCTGCACTATTTAGTTTGGATTTGATTGGTACACCGGGGTAGGAGTTACGGGGGTGGGATTCAGAGAGGACAACATATCTATGTGCTACTTAGGTACGTAAAGGCGTGAAATTCAGTATCCAGATTCCTCTAGGCAAGATCTACATTACTATGAAGTTGGGGTCAGATTTGCGGGGGTAGCAGTCACTTGGTGTTTAGAACTATGGGAACATATGGCATGTGATATATCATACACATCATACACATATGGTATGACTGTATCATACAGGGTGATTCAGTCAATTTCTGACCATTTCACTCGAATGATGTGCATTAGGGATAAACAATTGAAAGAATATTAGCGCCATATCGAATTTCTAAATAGTTGGAGTTTGTATTGTTGCAACGGCGCTGCATGAAAATCGTATTATTGAAAAATGGCAACCGCTTTATCAACAGAGCAGAAATGCAAGGTTGTCGGATGCTATTTCGAGACAAAATCACCTGTAACCGTGCAAAGAAAGTTTCGGAAGGAGTATAAGTGTCGAGACGCACCAAGCAGACAAGCAATCATGGATTTTGTCAGGCAATTTCGTGCCACTGGATGTGTTAAAGGCAAGAAAAAAGGCGGGAGCGAAGCTCGTGTTCGAATGGACGAAGTTGTCGAAAATGTTCGCACAAGGTTGGTCGATTCCCCTACCAAAAAATCTGTTCGCCGCCTATCCATTGAAGAAGGGCTGTCGTATACCACGACGTGGCGAATTTTGAGAAAGGATTTACACCTGTTCCCGTATAAGATCCATGTTTATCAGGAGTTAACAGACACTGGAAGACAGAAATTTGCGATGGAGTTTGGAGCAGAAATGGAAGCCAATCAGGACATTGTGGACAACTTCCTGTTAATAAACACAACGTTCGTTTTTGGGGTTCCAGCACACTCATGAGATCCATAAGTCACCTCTTCATCCACGAAAGGTTATGGCTTGGTGCGCGATTTCCAAAAGAGGCATCATTGGTCCGTTCTTTTTTGAGGGCATCGTAACGTCACAGGCTTACCTTAACATGTTGGAAACCTTCTTCATCCCCGAGCTGCGAAGGAGGCGTATACCGCTTCGACATCAATGGTTTCAACAGGATGGGGCTAGGCCTCACACCACTAATGAAGTGCTAGACTTTTTCAATCAAAAATTCGGAAATCGTGTCATTTCAAACAGGTTTCCAGATCGATTCGGGGGTGGCTTTCGTTGGCCCCCTACGAGTCCTGACCTAAACTCATGTGATTTTTATCTCTGGGTGTTCATTAAAGACAGTGTGTTCACTACAGCACCAAGAACCCTAGACCAGCTGCGACAAAACATCGTCGACTGCTGCACCCTTGTGGATGCAGAAATCCTGGATAGAGTTATGAACAACTTCACCATTCGGCTGCGAGCAGTTCAAAACGTTCGTGGTGGCCACATTGAGCATATCATCAAGACTTTTCCACGGGAATAAAAACTCCGAACTGCCTAAAATATCATACTGCAATGCTAAGTTTGTAAACATTAATGGGTCAATAAATCATAGTTCTGAAATGGTCAGAAATTGACTGAATCACCCTGCACGTTCGGGAATGATGAGAATGGAAAGAAAACACGAGTTTTTTTACATTTTCTACATATTACGTTCGAGAAAATAAATTGTTTGATTAAAAAACTTGATGAGAGGTAAAAAAAAAAATGCAGATAAACGGGTAAAAATAGATGACTGCAGGATCTGCTACTTGCCTTACCCTACTCGGGGGGGGGGGGGGATAATTTCTTTTTAATAAATATATAAATGAATTTCTGCTTCACTGCTAAAGCTCCTACTTGGAATGTTTACAAGATTTTATTTCATGCATGTCTTCATCTAACGTTCGAAGCATCAATTTTAGTTTTAATTTATTACTTTCGTAGGAGTGCCATACGTTCATTCAAGCCTGCACTGGATCACCCTGAGCAGCGTCACTTTAATTGTAATCATCCGGTAAATTTGAATCAGCATCAAAATAGAAAAAGTAAGGATTTCTTAACCTTATAAATGAAAATTTAGCTACATTTTAGTTCAGATTACATTTTTTAGAAAAGGAGCTTTATATTGTGATTGACAATAAAACAAATTTTATTTAAAATAAACAAGCAAATAATAGTAGCTATGGAAACTGATCTAAGCAAACATTTTAAAGTTCCCTTTTAAAATTTTAAAACGATTTCCTTTTTAAAATTTCCTTCTTTTTTTTTTTTTTTTTTTTTTTAGAAAAGAACATTCAAGTCATGAGCATGAAAATGCTTTTAAACTCTCTGCATAAAACAGTGCGTGGAATGAAATGATGAATATCCTTTAGAGAAGTTAAACAGAGATAAATATATGTAAAATTGATATAACTTTTTTTTAATCAAAGAAAGATGTTTGCTTACCTGCAGGATTGCCTCTGCTATTATGCCGCCTTTTCATGAAAATACAGACGACAATGGACGCTATTATTATGGTTATTATAAGAGCAACGAGAGGAATAAAGATCCAGGGATCTAAGTAAAAATAGACAATTTTCTCTTCCTTCTGTATAATGTTCGGTGGGATTGTGCCTACAATGAAAGAAAATTTGATATTTAATTATTTCGTTTTGCTGATTAAACACTTGAATGCCATATTATTTTATCCATTACTAAGAATACGTATGGTTTAAAGAAATGTCAAAACCGATTATACCTAGACGTTTTCCTCTTATTTGTAAATTCAAAGGAACTGATATAAGTGATGTTTATTATACGAGGGTTTGGGGCATAAGTCAAGGCAACTTCTTTTGTGAGAATTCGAGCATAGGCGGAAAATTTGAAATATACAGATGAAATTGACAAGGAATGGACGAAATGTACGGACATTTAACAACATGCCAACATTTTGCTCCTCATGTTTATTAAGCATTACTGGTTTCATGTTCCAGAATAAGTAACAGAGAACGGCTATTTTGATATACTAGCATTATTCAACTCCGGATACATCCATCCTACACGGCGGTTGAGTACGAAGTGATTTAACATTGCTCCTTGTGTAACACCAGGAAATCATAAAGCCATCTGGTGTTGTGGAAACATGCTATGAATGCACAACTTCTTTGAGACATATGGCATTTTGTGATGCCAAGCTAGAGCTCTGACAAGGGAACCCCACATAGCCTTTTTTTGCGCGCAAGCACACCGTGGAAGCCATAGCGTTGCGCGGCAGTGAAGCGCTCCGGAAGTGCGCAGAGTTTAACAAACATGGCGGTAAGAAGGAAAAGCAAACTCGTTAGCAGGGGTCGCCAAAGAATTGCAGCTAGAGCACTGTTATTAAGCATAAAACCTTAATTTTGCTGTACAATTATTCGTCTGGATATAATTGATAAGATGAGGTAAGCATCCATGAATACTATTTTTATTTAATATTATAATGCACCGCGTTTAATATTATACATACCCCCTCACCAACGCAACGTATTACTCGACGTTGCACATGAAGCCAGCCCCGTGTTTGATTACCGAATTACTTAATAAAATGAAATAATAAATTAAGGAAATGGTTATTAATTGCTCTACACATTTTTTACTGGAAGGCAATTAGCTAATTGCAATAATCTATTTTTAAAAACTAAGTTTGTTTAGAAACTAGAGAAGCCATTCAATTGCCGTCTGCTGCTGTTTATTTCATCTGAAGTGGATTCGTGCCTATTGCTGTGAGTAGTGGAAGAAAGAATTTCCGTTAAGCGCATTAATACACCGCTTTAACAATGGAGTCCTTGTATGAATATGTTTGCTCAAATTTTTTCGTTTTCGTGGTTTATTTTGAATTTCGTACTCTCTTATTTTGCAAGCATCTATGGTAGCGTCAATTGAGTAACATATATCAGTTTGGGGGAAATCTGTGAGCATACATGTTCGAGGGATTCCCTTGTGAGATAAAAAGTAGGTGCCATGATTTATGCCCTCGTGTTTTGTATACAAAGTCCAAAACGATTAAAATAATCTAAAACCCATATTCTTTTTTAAATAATTGTTAATGTAATAACTTATGACATCCTTATCGAAGATACCTCATTAGTTTTAACAAGAGGCCTTAAGAAGCCATATGTCTCGTTTTTATCAAAGGAGACATTGTGTTAATTCGATCGCCAGCGTTTCTTTTTTTTCCTCGTAAACTCTTTCCTTAGATGGCTTAGGGTATCAAATTATTTCAATTTGCCCTGTCACATATTATTTATTCACTATTGCAGTACATTGGAATTCCTCCTCCGTTTCTTTTCTCATCTCGTTTATGGTCATAGTCTATTCAATTCTGAAAGCCCCCCACCCCCCATCGTTTACTTTTTTCTAAACTTTAGCATCGTATTTAATCTCTCTGACAATCAGAGAAATGGTTGACATATTCGCTAATTTTCTAAGAATAATCATCTCCTTCTATGAAACCTCTAATTAACAATAAGACTCATGTTGTGATTAGATATATCGTGCGTTCGTAGAATGCTCTTATTTGTTTTATTCTCTCCTATAATCTAAGCGACAATTTCGAACCATTTTTTTATTCGTGCAAGAGATTTACAGTAATTCTTGAGCACCCTCAGTTTCATTAATTGAGTGCAATAAATCAGTTTTAACTTGCTGATTTTTTCTTTCTACATTGCTTTTGTTTCTATTTTAAGAACAAGATATCGACCAGACTCCCTAACTAACTGTTTATTAGTGTGCATTCAGAGCGATATAAAGTGCATGAAGTGTACTTCAAGGTGTTATTTTACAGGACAATCTTCATTTTTTTGTTTTACGTGATAAAACGATCTGTTTTTCTTCAATGAAGACGTACTCCAGCCAACTGATGGAACGGGAATATTTGGCCAATCCCAGGACGGGGCTCTCTCTCTTCTTTCTCTTTCGCTTTGGAAAGTTCCATATCTGTTGTGGTTAATCCTCGATAGCACATAATTAAGGAACACCGTTCAAGCTCAAAATCTCTTTTTCAATGGTGTCTCTTTCTTAATCATCATCTTGACCTGACTATGCAAATTAGAAAGTTTACAAAATTTATCTCATAAGCCGTAGCTTATAGGGAACAGTTACCAGTTACAAACTTTGTTTCGTATTCAATTACGAACATAAATTTAAAAAAAAACTCATCTTAATCGGATGAATCACTAAACAAAAAAACAAACATTTCTATTTTTTTTGGAAGATTATTCTGAATGAATGAGCATTCTCATTAGTAGTCCGGCTTGAAAAACCAAGCCAACTGTGGATAAGAACAGTTAAAACGAAGAAACGTGGAAAACTTTTGTAGACAGGAGGTACAGCAGGCTGATTACGATCTTTGGTAACGATTTATTTCGTGAATGCTGCACGTGCGAGTTACAGAAAGCGCGTGAAATGATGCTATTACATCCACATTGTTGTATTTCATTCAAAAGCAGTAAATGTCATGAAAAAAAGTCTCCGAAAATCAAACCTTATTGGGAAGGTTTTTGGTACATTCTACAATTATTAGTGCATGAAAAACACGAAATTTCTCTATTTCGAAGAAAGGCAAATCGGCAGTACTGAATGGAAAAAGGAAGTTCCCGAGAAGGGTTAATTCCAACTGGCGAGGAACTCCCATTAGCCGAACCCAGAAGTTTTTCGAAAGGTCAGTTTGAAATCCAGCAATACAAACAGATCGCAAAGACTATAGGAATTTCAGAGGCTACATAAATAAAGTAATTAACAAAGATTTGCAACTGGAAAAGCGTCACAAGAGTCGTGTTCATAAGGTGCTGCCACGACACGTCGTGTAAAGTAAGAGGAACTGTCGAAGGCTCTATGTTGCGTTGTCACTTTGAACGAAGCCTACGTCTACCTCAACAACTCCAACGAACCCGCGCGATTATCTACCGTCCACGTGAAGTGAAGTCATATGAAAAGTGGTCCAAGGAATATAAGGAAAGTTTTTCAAAGGAAATTATGATGATTGCGGGATACTCGTACAACGCCAATCTCAGAGATAAGACAGTGGACAGTAATGCTATCAGCAGCATGTTCTCAGTCCAATTTTCCACGAGGAAATTCTCGCATTATATGGAGAGGAGAATGGCAAAGTTTGGCTGCATCAAGATAAAGCCTCCAGCCATACGACTAACTCGACCGTTCAATTTATGTTGGATTTGGAAGATGAAACTGGAATTCACGTTATGCTCTTTCATGATAGCCTTGTCAAGTCAGCAGATGCATCCCCGACGGATTTGGATTATTGAAACGAGCACTTTCTCGACATCGTCTAATAACCACCGAAGGTAATGCCGAAAATGTAAATCTCCATTACCGGTAATAAAAAATTCCCAGAAATGCATATATAAATTTATTGCAATTACTTTTACTAATAAAATAAAATAAAATAAAATAAAATAAAGCAGTTTCTTCAATTTTGAATATCTTTTTATTTTTATTATATAAATAATTGAATTCCATAATTAATTAGCACATTCCATACATTCTTAATAATGGAGAGAAAACTGAACAGGAAAGAGTTCAGGAAGCATTCTATTATAGATAAAAAAAAATACAGAAAAAGCGCATCCGCGGAAGATTCTCTTGTCTAAAAAAAGAATTTATAATGTTTGTTCGGATACTTCAAACGCTCACGTGATTCTGAAAACATGAATATTCTAGATTCGAACCACATCTAGTTCAGTAAATTTACTTAAATCGTTACCTCTAATAGATAATTGACAGTTCCATTTTTGACCACAAAATGTACAGTCAACCGTTGACAACGAGACCCCTGAAGCGGCCAGTCTATTGATAAAAATGGGTGAGGTGAGTGGGGAAGGACTAGACCACATTCTGCAAACTATACGTATAATCTCAACCTTAACCCTAATGTTGAATTTTTTAAAATAATTATCAGCTATTTTATATCGAAGATCTCTTCACGATTATCTGAAACATAGACACACAAAATAAGACTACGTTCAGTTATCGTCAACAATGGCACTCTGTTATTTAGATTAATTGTATCATTCAAATACTAAGTGCGAGCTAAAAAATATTTACTTAGCTAAAGAATTATATTAGCTAATTAAAGCTATTGTTTTCAGTCATTGCTAACATAACTATTTAAAAAACAAATTATTCCAAAAACCAACTAAATCTTTTTAAGATACACCCAGAAAAATATAAATGTTTTGGTTGCAATGTAATGTCACTAGAATATTATAGTTCTCATTTAGTGCTTCTGTTTCGACAGCTACAGATTTGGCATTTATAAAAAAAGATTTATTTCAAACATTTATTAAAGATAAATTTAACAAAGTAATTTTCTAAGCGTTTTGAATAGTTTGCTCTCAACTTATCAAGTTGCGTATCTATTCTCTTAACTCAACATAGAAATTTAAGGAATTAACGGATTTTAAACTTGTTTCAATGGAGGCAATGGAATTACTAAAGTTGGTCTTACCTCCGGCTTGGGATAATGTGGCGAACTCGTAGAGGGCAACGTTGGGTTCGCCACTGGTGTGGGCCGTCAAACGCAAATTGTACCACGAACCTGGGCTAAGACCAGAAATGACTAGTTTTTTGTTGGAAGGTCTGTAATTAGTGGGAATGGTTGTCCATTCCGAGGCAATGTGACTCTTGTAATCGGCGGTGAAATGTTGCACTGGACAGCCTGTGTCAGGCCAGACGTCTAAATGCACCGTGACAAATGTGGCTCCTTCCCGGATTAGATCCTCCTTCGGTGGTTGGAAGAATGCTGCGGAAAAATTTTAATTGCATTTACATTACACTGACAATTCTATTTAATTAGACCTATTTAAGGGATGAATAAACCAATCAGACTTTAATGGAATCTTTTAAAGAAATTTCGACTGCTTTAAATATGATTTAAATCTTATTTCCTACTTTCAGAAATTTAAATCTACAATGCACAAGATATAATACTTAAAGCTGAGATCTTGCTAGTAATAATATAAAATAAAGTAGACAGGAATGGTTGATACTATTTTCAGTTTTTAATTTTTCTATTTTTTTATAAAACTTTAAAAACTTAAAAAAAATTGAAATAATAGCTTATTGCTTTTTTTAATTGGCCAGTAATCATTATCATATATGAAGCTTAGGGTCCGTAAGAAAAATTATTCGGCCATGTGAAGATGTCTTAATGTGTCCTATATTGAGAAAAGTTGATACAGTAATATCTTAGTAGAAAAAATGCCCAATTCATTTTAGCACACTCTTGTTTATAAGAAATTTCAATAACCTTTTGAGATAATGAACATATAAATATTCGAATTTAAAAAAATGACATTTTGAAGTTAAAGAAATTGAAACTTGAGCTCCATAACACTTCACTTGAACAATCTTGAATTAAAAGTGTATAAAAAATGGAACAAACGAAAACACTAATCCACATCAATTCTTTTTATTTTCTCAGATGCGCATTTCGGATTTCACAAATTTCAAACGCTGAACACTACTCTTTGCAGGACATGTATTCCTTTGCCGAGTACAGCCTTTTCTGATTGTGGTGATTTGTGAGATTAGACTGTTTTTTTCTCCTTTTGTTGTTAGGAATTCATTCCTGGCAACAGCTCTAGATAGTCTTGATTTGTGAACATTGCTCTCAGGATCATTAGATAACTGTCTTATGAGTTTTTTCAACCCTCCTCTGAGCGTCATTGGTCTTCCTGAATATTTCTTCTTGCCAAAATTCACCTAGCTGAACATAATAACTTACAACTCTAAGAGATCTTCCAATCTTCTTTGCTATTGCCCTGTTTTGTATGCACTCATCATCCCTTTTTCAGCATCTGTCTAACATTTCTTACGACCCATTGTGTCGTGTGCAATTCACTTGTTTAATATTTCGTAAAATAAAATACATATCAAATCTTGTTGCCAATGAAAAACAATGTGGTATATTGGAATGAATTTCATTCGTCAAGTTTAAAGGAATTCTTTGGATTAGTCTAACATTTGAGGGATGGGATTATCATTTTAAAACATGTGTTATTTTTAAACTTGCTGTTAACTACTTTGAATATTCAAATAATTCTATAGCATCTAACATGTTGTACCTTTTTTGCTTGCTGTTTTTATAATATTAGTTTTCCCTCAATATGTTTAACTATTTCCAAACTTTCAACAAACTAGGGTGAGACTATCATTTCGCAACGTACATTATGCTTATAAGGCGGCTCATCGTCATGTTGCTGAGTCTTGGTGGTACAATGTGGTGTTGCCTTCTTCCACACGATTGCAAATTTCATATGGATGTCCGAAGGGGCCACTCTTTCCCTCTAAAGAAACCGCAATATCTATCATTGCCCATGTTTTCTGCTTCCATGTTTTCTTCCTTCTGTCGATGCAACAGCGTCAACTGTTCGAGCAACTTCGTTCGATGCAACAACGTCGTCTATGCGAGACTATAGCCTGAACGACCCAAATACAATCACTTCATAGTACAAGTCTATTGAATCTGCTAGCGGTTGCATCTTGCAATTTCTGTTCACATCCCAGCCTGCGTCTTTATAGCAGGTTGTATAATATCTCGAAAGCTTCGCAACAGAAGAGGTATTCAACATAAGTGGCACGGCAATGTAGTAATAATAATTATATCTAGTATTATAGGCTACAAAATATTTATAAACTTTTTCAAAGTTCCGTAGAGAAACTACAAAATACTGCGATAATACTTCCATGAAACGCTTAAACAAATGTCATCTTCATCAACAACAATTCAATATGCAATATAATCGTAGTTTTATTCACATAGTCAGGCAATTGTTTATCAGGCAACTTTAATAAGTTTCTTTAAATAGAAAATTCTTATAAGCAAACGTGGAAGAGTTGCCAAAGAGTGGATTGCAAAGTTATCGAACTACCCTTCGAATAAAAGATACGATAGGTTTTTATTTAAAAATGAATAAAATTTAAATAACTTCCTTAGATGAGCTTAAGATTCAGTTCATCCGCACAAAAGAATGTTCCAAGAAATAACAGAATGAAATGGATTTTTTTTTTCGAAATTAAGGTAAATGTAAATAATCGTAATGCAAATGTTTGGAATTTACAAATACAGGATTGCAAAAGACAAAATTTGCTATTTCAAAATAATCTATAAAGTTTTTATGACTACTCATTCGTAACGTGCTTTTGTAAATTCTTATAATCGGATTTTATGTCATTAGTCTTACGTAAGGTGCAATTTAACGTGACATCGCTTTGGCGCTATTTTTGGTGCTACATTTCAAAGGCTAAAGCGAGGAGCGATCAAAGCACAACATCAAAGCAACCGCTTTTTCGAAATTAAATGTAAGGCCGACAAAATTTTATTATTGCATATTAAAAGTTTTCTTATATAAAATACTTCAGGGGGCAGAAAATTTTGAAATAATTAAAATGTCAAATTATTATTTTCCAAATATTCCTAAGCATTATAACATTTTTATATATGCTCTAAAAATAAGTCCTCAACAAAATTACCAAACATTTGAGAACTGAAAGTTCTCAAGTTTGTCCACTGTAAATATCGCAACATCTTATTAAATAGAGAACTATGCCCTTCAAGGGCTTTCTTAATCAATAACTGTAAATCTTTTAGCAGAGGGGAATAATAAAATCGTTCTCTTAAGTGACTAGACCATAAAAAATGAAGCGATGCTTGTCCAAGTGACAGGCCAAGGGTTTTAAATCTTTGCGCCACCTACGGAGCTCCATTGGCATTGGCTTCCAATTTATTGGATCCACTTTCGAAAATTGTTGTTTTTCGGAAGTGCAGTAAAAGCCCGTCTGATACCGAATTTGTTTCTCTTACCTCCCACCATTATACCCTCTCCCTTATAAGCAATTCGCGTTGATTTCTAAAGGAATATTTATTCTAAAACGGCTGCGATTGCACGTAAGAAAGATTTAAGATAAAAGGTTTAATAGCTTTTACTGTGAATACAATGAATGCGCATTTTTTTCTTGAGTTTTCGCAATATATTATCTAAAGCAACTTTTAAAGATTTTTATGGCTCTGATAGAAGGAATTTTTAAACTTCCTAATGTATTTGCTTGCCTAATCTAATTTGATTTTAAAAAATGTTGCCAAACAGAAAGCTGCGTGAATTTTTATTCAAAATAAGGAAATGATTCTATACAATTCGCACAGATTTTTCTAACTAAGATGTGTTAAGAAAGTATAAATACATGTCTGCAATTAGGGTTTTGAAACATTTATTTCGAACAAAAATAGTTCTATGATCAGAAATTACATTATGAATGTCTGCACAGTAAATAAACAAAGTATCACATATTTTCCATTTTCGAATAAATGGAAAAAGAGGAATAATGCAGAATTTTGCTGTTAAGAAATCATGAATACACCGCTTCCAGAAGTGGTACAGCCAACTGCAGTAGGCTACAACATACGCAAATCAGTTCATAGTACGCTTAAAAGGCAAACTATACGGTGCCAACGAAAATTCGACAATGCCACGTGCACACACTAAAATCCAGCAAAAGTGAGAAACGTTTACTTTCTGAAAGGACAAGGGAAATCATAAAGATATACAGAAGTGTTGTTATGCACCATAGTAAATTTAGTTGCCTGTTGTTGCGAATTTGCTACAAACAAACCGTGCTCAACAATGAAAATGCAAGGAAAATTATTTTTCTCTTATATTTATAATGTTTCCATATAAAAATGCGTAATGATATTTTTACTTTAATTTTTTTTTTTTATCTCCAAACAAATATTTAGGCGTTAAAGGGTTATTTACTATAGCTGCATTGGACATAAGAACCATAGCCTATTATGATCATTGTAGGCTATGATAAGAACATCGGACGGGTTCAATAAAATTAGTATCGGAAGTATAGCCACTCGCGTGGTCGGCGTGGTGCCTGCTGGAGGCTGCGAGGATCCATTCGTCAAATTGTCCGTCATGTGTTTAATTAAAATATGGCAAAATAAATTTAAAATTAATGTTAATGGAACTAAGATGGAACAAGAAAATATTTATCAGGTAAGTTTTGTTTCGTAAAATTTGTTGAGAATTTTATAACTGTCATAGTGTCAAGTCAGAAATCTCATCTGATTTTTTTATTGCTAATAAAAAAAAAATTTTTTTAGTTTAATTGGTTCTTTATTTTTCATTTTTTTAATTATTAACTAAATAATTTCTGATCTAATCAAACACTTACGTTCAAATTTTATTGTTTAAATAAATTGCATTCCACAAAAATTTTGAAGGGAGGGGGGACCACAATATTAAATGTGAAAAAATAAGTTTAACTGGAAGTAAATGATATAGTTATATCGGGAACATTACAATATTGTTGACAGTAAGATTTGTATTTGCACAGTGACATGTATTAAATCATGTTTCCTATTATTATCGCTTTAAATAAATATCTATTTCTTATATTTCAATAGGAGGAGTGTGAGCCAGTGACATCATTTATTCTATATTCTACCCCATTAGAAGAATGTGAGCGATTCGAATTGTTAGTAGAAAATCATATCATTCTCGTTATTCATGAATTCATAAGAGCAACAGTTGCATTGTTTTCATCATTCTGGATCTTAAATTTAAAATATTAAAACAATTTTAAAAACACATTTTGTTTCATGGAATATTTTATGTATAAATTAAAAGTAAGCAAATGTCCAATTAAAGTCATGAAAAAAATAAAGCAAATAGAAACAAATGATTCTGAATAAAATTTAAATTAAATTTGGAACTATGATTTTATTCATTTAATGTTTACATTGTACCTATTTCCATTTTCAGATAAAATATTAAAATGAATATAGTACTTTTAATAAATATTACATTTACGAATTTCTAAAGCAAGTTTTTGCTTAAACACATGTATTTTCAATGTTATAAAATTTGTTGACAGTCCATTAAGAATATCATTGCAATTTCAGATTTAAAAGATGATAATTGCTCAGGAAAACTCAGATTTTTTATGTAAAAATAGATATAATTTTATTTGTAATTCTATTTTTTCTATTCTTTAAGTTTATTTACTATTTTGCAGACAGTGATTGTTGAGTATATATTGTTTTAATAAATGTTAATTAAAAAATCTCCACGTGATTATCACTGTCTGCAGCTAGTTGTCCCTCGCGAATAATTTTCGTGATTACGAGGATGTGTGTCCCACTATTGTTGATGTTCTTTCCGTGGTTACTGTTTTTTATTTCAGACAGACCACTTCTAGCTTCTGGCTTGACCAGTCGTCCCTCCTTCTGGTCCTCCACGTCCTTCCCAGCCTGCAGCATGGCGTTCAACTTCTATTTATCATTTTCATTCCAATGTTCTGCAAATTACTCCTACCCTGCCGTTCGATGTTTAGTTTCTTATTGAATTTCTCACTTTCTCGCGGCAGCCATGATTCTTTACCGAGCAGCATTGTTTTGCGGGTTTACCCATAAGGTAATAATGAAATTTCTTTTAATGCTATTTCAACAATAACGCGCATAAGGGACGCCATGATGCACATTTTCAATTCTTATTCCCCATTAATAATTAATTATTATTTTGCAGTCTTTCTTTAGACATTAAATGGGAATTGGAAATTTCGTTTCCTTATTCTTTATAAGGAATTGGTCTGTCTCAATTCTTTTTTATATTTATAGTTAATTCGCACAATGTACCAATTAATATTTCTCGTTACAGTGTTTTACTGTATTTAACGTACATTTAAGTATTTCTTTATTTTATTCCGAGAAATATTTTCTTTTGTAATTGAGATCGCAATGCCTATTCCTCAATTAAATCATATTGTATAGAACATTCTTTTGTACAGAAATTTTGTATTTTATAAATAAATATCGCAATTTTTAAACCAAAATAAGTCTTTTAACGAGCCAAGTTTTGGGGTTCTTTTTTTTAAAGTACCACCCGTTAAATTTCATTTATTTTGCTTCCCCCTCTGAACAATAATGGAATAATCAGATAGATTTTGCTTGAAATTTGCATCCCAGAGATTGTAATTACAATCCTAATACAAGCTGACATTGTAAATTCATAATTCTCCCAGTAAAAGTTGTATATTAACAACCTAAAAGAAGAATTGTAAATTTACAATTGAAAAGTAGTGTTGTAAATTTACAACGTTAAGGCAACATTGTTAATTAACAACCCAAAGGCAGGATTGTATAAGTACAACCTCAGGACATGATTGCAAAATTACAACCTCAGGACGTGATTGTAATTTTACAACCACGGGACATGATTGTAATGGGATAGTTGTATTTGTGGCAAATACTTACAACCCAAGGTAATCTAGAATAACAGGTAGGTCCAGTTTGTCAGAAGTGCTTAACAAGCATGCGTATTGTGACGTCACAGGATGACTTATAGCTTTACTTCCGGCTGTGTGCGGTAGCCATTATTAGGCGCATTCTCCATCACGCACGATTTGCACGATATGCACGCTGTGGGCGCACTGGCTGTTCCGCATCGCTTTGTGCGTTTCGTTCTTCATTGCCAGTGCGTTTAGTTATCGTGCGTTTGGTGCGTTTCGTGCGCACACGAAACACACTAGCCAGAGGCTGGGGTTGCTCAGTGTATTGAAGATGGCGGAGGAGCAATGAGGAAACCGAAACACAACAATCAAAATTGAAACAGTGAATGTAGACGGAGAAACTGCAGAGAAGTTTAATTCAGGTTATTCGATTTCCTCCATAACACTTTCAAGCAAATCATCGTCACTGCTACTTTCGTCGACAGCATTTATAATATGCTTACTTACAACCGTTTGCATGGTATTAAGCATTGACATGGTTCGAAACGTTTCTATCACGGTTCGCCATTTGCAAAAATCGCGGGTTTATCGTTAACGCTCTGTTCTTCTTGGGGCTGCCTAAACTCCATGAATTGCACTGTACGATTCGCACTGATCACGTGACTCACTCTCACGATTGTGCGTTTCGTGCGCGATGGAGAATGCGCCTATTATGGTCACAAAAGAAAACGTTTTCACGTAAAAACAAAACTCTTACGTTGTATTTCTGAAGAAACGTTTATTTGTAAACCTACTATTTTATAAATTAATATTTCCTAATGCCTGCATAAATAAAGTTATTATGAAATAATATCGAAATTATTATCTCTGTCTCCTAACTGCCAACGGTTCCGACGAATCAATTTCGAAATCTTAACGAGGAATGATAACTAGGCCTAATGATAACGAGAAATACGTTATCGTCCTTGTCTCTGTGTTCGCTTAACTATCCGCACATCGCGCGATGACTGATCATGAGACCAAGGTAAATGATTTTATATTTTAAAGACACCCCCTCCCCTTCTAACGAGCTGATATATAACCCCTTTTCTATTTGGTCACAATAAATTTCACTTACCTTGGTCGCATGATCAGTCATCCGCGATGTGCGGATAGTTAACATTAACCCTGTGTTCACATTAAAAAGATAATACGTAAGTACATTTTACAATAATTATAAATTACGTAAGTCCCTCCTTATTATTTAATTAAAATATATAGTATAAAGAATGAGAATTGTGAAGGAAATGAACGAGTCGTCAAGTGTCGCTATCACACGACTGCTTTCATTGCCGCCATGTTTGAGTTTCTGTTGAGGTTTCGATTTAGCAGGTATTGGTTTCGATGTCATCCCGTGACGTCAAAATACGCTTGCGCAGTAAGGCAATTTTTACCATTTCCGGCAAACTGACCCCCACCTTGTTCTAGATCACCTTGCTTACAACCTCTGAGGCTATATGTGCTCAATTTTTTTTCGTTTTCTTGGTTTATTTTGAAAGAAACAAAATTTAGCATTTTCTTATTTTTCAAGCATCAGAGAGTAACATACGAGTATTTCAATTTGACGTTGAGGCATTGAATTAACCAAAGTTTTTTTGTTTTTTTTTTAACTCCAACTGAATTAATTATTTGAATTCTAAAGCTTGAAAAACCGCTGCTGAAAGCTTATGTAGAGTTGAAAACTGTCGATTATTTGAGTAAACCATCTTTATCAGAATGCTTCTTCAAACCGTTTTAACGTAGCAGGAGAATGACAGGTTGCTTTATCTTGTTGAAATTTCCAGTCTGGTGATACAATCAGTGGATCAAATGGAATAAATTTCTTATGAAGAAGTTCCTGATAAACTTTAGAGTTCATTCAGCAATCCACAACAGCCAGATCCGTTTTACCATTATACACAAAGCCTGCCTAAATCATTAATGAACCGCGACCGTTTTGTTGACTTAACTCTTTCTTTAGGTCATGACAATAATTACTGTACTCATCTGGCTCATCAAGATCAAATCGTGATGGATGCCCTTCCGATGTAAGAACATTTTTTCCTTGACCCACTGTGGCCTTGTCTTTTTGCGGTTGTCACTTAAGCTTGGTTTTGTGCGTTACAAACGGTCAGTACACAGGTAAGCGAAAAGTGATATTTTATTTTATTTCATATCTTGTTGGACCTCAGCGTGCTGAAATTTGTCAGCCACACTTCTGGGGATACTTTCTGCAAGGTTCCGATCAGCTTCCGTTATTTGGTTTCATTCTTGCAGCAAGAATGTAGCCATACCGACGATGGATTTTGGGCGTCGAACCTCCCTGCTTCTCACTCTACGCTTCAATTCGTCCTATAGGCTAAATGTTCGATTAGGTTAAGGCTAGGGTTCTCTGCGAGCTACGGAACACACTCACGTCTGCGAGCCACTGCCTGATGGAAGCCTAAACATGCCATGGTGTGCATTATGGTCTTGAAAATAATCCTCGTAACTTAAAAGAATTCCACAGGATAGAAAGCACTCTATTATGTAAAATCTCTTTGCGGGCTTGGGATTAAAATCATCTTCAACCACATTTAAAGGTCTCTAGCCCTGACATTTAAAGGCCACTAGCCCTGCGCCCCCCCCCCCCTTCCACACACAAAATCTTCACGTCTGGAGACCGATGCATTAAGGTAAAAGGGCGCTCCCCTGGCATTCGCCATAGCCAAACACGCCCATCTGACTGTAATTCACCCCTTTACAAAATGGTTTTCAACTATTCGACAGCCTAATGTCGACGTTCCAAAGACCATTGGAGGCCTGACAGGCTTGTTTTTGGCTTGTTTGCGGCTACACACCGGTGATATGCATACAGTTTCTTCCGCCAAATGTTCTAATGCTCACTGATTCTTGTCGCCATGTTTTTGATCACTTGGAGTGGTTTCTTGTAGTATGCACGTCGCGCTTCAACGTCTTTACGTCGCATTCCGTGAGTTTTGGGAATCGTCCTTCGTGTGGGGTGCGCATGTTCCGATGCGTGTTCTCATTCTTCACGATATCACCAATAGTTGCACGTTGCAGTGATAACTTTTTCGAAATTTCACGAATAGACATGCCCACAATATAGCACCCGATTATTAATTCTCTCTCAAGCTCCCTTCACTTAGCCATTCGCCAATAACGATAACATTACACGAGCAAGTTACACGGCAACACTATAAAATCATATCACCTGTTCCAACGCGCAAGTCAGGTTTCATGAAATGCGCGTTCCATTATTGTGTGGTACCTTATATACAGGGGTTGGATAAAATAATATGAACACCTTTCGATTTTAACGTTTTGTCGAATATCTAGAAAAATAGTTGACGAATTATCCTGAAACGTCAGGGGTGTAAAGATCATGTTACACCTCATACTTTCCAGCGAAGTTTTTGTCCTGATGGCAATAGGGGACCAGCAACAAATTGAACACAAAAATAATGTTTGGGATCACTCTGTAAAAATAATGCTTGAAATGCATTGTAAGCTGTAGCATAAGATTATGAGGCTTCTTTTACTTATCTGTGTTCATTTGTATGAGAATAGAACGTTTATTCATGGAGATATAAAGGTTTCCTTAAAAAAAATCGAAATTTTTTGAAAGATTTTTGTTTATAACATGCAGGGGAAACTTGACAAACTACAGTGGAGACTACACCCTGCAATCAGAATATAAAAATACTAGCTGATAACCTGGCGTCGCCCGGGACTTTATTTATCCTCATGTTGGGATAACCTGATATCCATCTTCACCGGGGAATATCACGGAATACTTTAGACCCATCTTTCCTAGGAATTTCCCTTGCTCTTGACGTAGAAGCTCTTATACCCTCCTGCTCTAGGCGAAGTCCCCGTTTTTCAGATATTGCTGACGCCCAAATAGCTTTTTGTCTTTTAGCTGCAGAGTTTCTGTGAGCAATACTCGTAATATTTTTCTGTATCTTCTCCTCTCTATACATATAAAGCGCAATGTAAATATGTATGTATATTTGTCCGGTTTTAAAAGGCAAATTGGAAGTAAGTTATAAAGTTTAAATTTAACACACAGCAGTGTAATATTAACGCAATAATGGAAAAAATCCAAAACTGGAGCTAAGTCTTTCATAAAACATAGAAATTAATTATCTATACATATGAAATAGACTTCATTTATGTTTGTTTGCTTCAATAATCAGCTTGTCGTGTTTGTAGATTAGTGGATTAATACATGCCGTAGCCGACGAAAAAATAGTCCCCCCGCACAGAAAAGTCACCTGATCATCTTAGTAAAAGCAACAATGTAATTTTCTTTGTTTCAACAAACGAAAAAATACTGATTGCCAAAATCCAAGATGGAAACAATGACGGTTACATTGTTGCTTCGACTAATAAGATCACGTGACTTTTCAGTGCCAGGGCTAGGATGATTCACGCTTTAAGGGGGATAGTTATAAAAAGTGATAAGTAAATAAATAAATAAATAAACATCAGCATTATTTCTTTTATTATTAAAATCTGTGCGGAGATGTAAGAAATTATGCTAAAACAAATAGTTTGGCTTGGTTGGTATTAACGTCCTTTACTATGGTTATATCAAGACGGCGTTATAGGGGCCGCAAATTTTGCCTCGCAAGGGTTCTTTAACGTGCAGCCGGCAAACGACTACACGGGACCAATGGCTTTATTTCTCTTCCGAAGGAAGTGCGTGATCTCAGGATTTTCCCTGAAAAATCCTCGTCGTCCTCGGCCGAGATCGATCCCGCGTATTCGGGCATCAGAGGCGATCACGCAACCACTGAGCCACCGAGGCCGATCTAAAATAAATAAGAGTACAACTTCTTGGGCGTGCAGCTGCTCAAACTTTTCCTGAAAATATGAAAGTACTTTCTCTAATGAGCTAATAACTGAAGAAAATTTATTTATATTATGGTTTTGTAATGTAATAACTCCTTTAGAGAAGTTCTAGATAATGTTTATCTAAACGTAAGAGGAAATTATATAGGTCTCAACCAAGGTAATCTAGAATAACAGGTAGGTCCAGTTTGTCAGAAGTGCTTAACGCGCATGCGTATTGTGACGTCACGGGATGACTTATGGCTTTACTTCCGGCGTGTGCGGTAGCCATTATTCTGGTCACAAAAGAAAACGTTTTCACGTAAAAAAACAAAACTCTTACGTTGATTTCTGAAGAAACGTTTATTTGTAAACTTACTATTTTATAAATTAAAATTTCCTAATGCCTGCATAAATAAAGTTATTAAGAAATAATATCGAAATTATCATCTGTCTCTTAACTGCCAACGGTTCCGACGAATCAATTTCGAAATCTTGACGAGGAATGATAACTAGGCCTAATGATAAGGAGAAATACGTTATCGTCCTTGTCTCTGTGTTCGCTTAACTATCCGCACATTGCGCGATGAGTGAACATGAGACCAAGGTAAATGATTTTACATTTTAAAGACCCCCACCCACTCCCCTTCTAACGAACTGATATATAACCCTTTTTCTATTTAGTCTCAGTAAATTTCACTTACCTTGGTCGCATGATCAGTTATCGCGCGATGTGCTGATAGTTAACATCAACCCTGTGTTCACATTAAAAAGATAATACGCAAGTACATTTTACAATAATTATAAATTATGTAAGTCCCTTCATATAATGGCATTATTATTTAATTAAAATATATAGTAGAAAGAATGAGAATTGTGAAGGAAATGAACGAGTAGATATGTTTTATCGCACGACTGCTTTCTTTGCCGCCATGTTTTAGTTTCTGTTGAGGTTTCGATTTAGCGGGTATAGGTTTCGATGTATGCTAGTGACGTCAAAATACGCTTGCGCAGTAAGGCAATTTTTACTACTTCCGGCAAACTGACCCCCACCTTGTATTCTAGATCACCTTGGGTCTCAACTGATTGTGTGAGAGGGCAATCCTAGCTGCTAAAACTGATACAACCACATTCAGGACATGATTCCATGGTCTGTGATTGAATATAGCTCTGTTGAAACGGTTACGTGTTGATGAGGCAGTAAACAGAGTTCCTCAACTCTCTAATCCATCTCTGAAGTATTTTGTAACACAGACAGAACTAATTCAGTACTCATAGCCTTTCTTTGATATTCTAAAATGTTAAGGATGGAATTTCGAATTTTCCTGGGCAAACCCAACTGGACACAAAATTCCAGTGCGAGAATTTTAAAGAATTCTTTTCGTTTTTCCAAAGTGAATTTATATTTTATTAAGGATTTTTCATGTGTTGTATTTATATTCAAATTCAGATATTGAAAAATTTTATCAAACATACGGATCGAGCAACGCCAGGCATATTAGCTAGTTATTAATAAATAATAATGAATGCCATCAAATATTGCTGATACAAACAATGTATACGTAACCCTGGCAACTTAGCGATGACACTTAGCCGATTATAATATACGTAGATTAAACATTTGATGAAATATGAGCATTTTTACTAAATAATGTTTAACTGCGCATGCGCAAGGGTTACCAAAATGTCTTTTGTATAATTTATTAGCCAAATGTATAGAGATACTCTTATAAAAAGCCCAAGTAAATATTGTAAAAATTCAGAAAGTTATCGCCGATAAACTGTACCGCCAGTATTAATCAAACGTTTAGTGCTTCCTATCCGCTTAGTCCTGTTTGATGTGGTATTTATAATATATTTCGAGTATTATAAGGAAGATATTAATATAGAAAAAGCAAGAACTTTAAATTTGATAATTAAATTATTTCAGCTCATTCTTCATTGATACTTGAGTATCCTCTAAATAGTACGCTAAACGCAAAAATGACTGCAGAGGAATTTTGACACCCTCTTCAAGTAACTCAGACAGTTCTATGTTTATTAAGACGTGTACTATCCCCTAATGCAGTTTTAGAAAGGTATAACTTCATTTAATAGAAAATAAAATAGAAACTAAAAACAATAATCTAAACTGACGCCCTATATCGAACCCTCGGCAGGCTATTAATCAAAATTCAGAGACGCGACACTACTTAAGTTGTTTTCGTGCGAATGTTACTTCCAAAATAAAATAATAATAATAATAATAATAATAATAATAATAATAATAATAATAATAATAATAATGCGTTTATTATAATGCGTCTGTATGATCTAACCGTAACGATGTTTTGAAAGACACCATCTCATTTTTAGTAAACTATGTATTTACAAGTATATGTAATTTTGAAAAGAATTAAACTTCAAAAATTATCTCTTCAAAAAGAATTAAACTATTTTTTTTACAATTATCTCTTTTTATGCTGCTTAAGATAAGAGCCCTTAAAATAAGCTTAAAATTGTATTTGTATCATATTCATTGACCGAAAGAAAGAAACAATAGGTTGATTTTTTTCGCTCCTATTAACTGAAGCTTTTCTTTTAAGTCTTTAACTTTCATCTTCACTAAACTTTTGTAAATAAACTAGAACAAAGTTCATAAACCGTAGCGGATGCCATCTGGCGGATAGATTTGGCATTTAAATCAACCTATACCATCAAGATAAATATATCCAAGTTTTATGGATATATCCAATTTACGTGCAAATTGTGAAAATTTTTTTATCACACACGTTGATTCAATAAATGTACAATTTTTAAACAATATCCACAGTATTCATATTAAAGGATATATGTTACTCTATTTGATGGATATTATCCTATTAAATATTTTCGATAATACTGGCGTTTTTTATTTATTGATAAATTATTTAGGGGTTTACCTTCGCCTTGCGTGGTAACAGTTTCTATGTCGCACGGAGCTCCGACGCCAATCTTATTGTAGCCTGCTAAATAAATCATATACGTGGCGCCACAAGATAAATTTTGTAGAGTGTAAGTCATGATATTTGATGGTAGGTCCAGCCTTTCCCATTGACCGTGTTCCCTTTTGTAATGCAATATGTAACCTAGGAGAGAAATAAATTATAACAAATTATTTATTTACAAAAATAAAATGTTCATGGAATTCAAATAATTTGACAAATGAGTTGCGATAAATTTTAAAAAGAAATGGTACAAAGTGCGACAAAAATAAACATTTTATAAAAAAGTTAAACAGTTAATTAAGCTTACAAAGCTGTTTCTCTCGAAATAAGTTATAATAAGATTAAGCTCGTAATTTACGTCGAAAAGAGCAGTTTGTTGAAGATAAAATTTTTGTTCCATTGGATTTACACAAACTAAAACTATGAATTTATCAAGTTTTTTTGTCCTTAAAGCTTGGTAAGCTAATCCTTCTGAGAAATTATGCTGCTTTTATTATTTCTTTTGCGACTGTTAATTTTTTTTCTTTTCTCATCATCTTTTAATAAACTCGCTCTGACAACATCATCATCACTGCTAGAGAGAATGAGTTAGAACTCTAAAAGTTTTTGAGTATTTGCATGAACGCACTTGTTCGGCGGGCATGTCAGATGCCTAACATTGTTCAAAGTGTGCATAACACTCAGTGTATTGACCTATATATTGCCAATTCTTCCGCTGTATAGCGTTTTCGTCTGTGAATTGGACGCTTAAAGATGAACAGCCAGATATGGCTTTTTAGGAAACTTATCCATAACGACGGTGAAGCAAAACGAAACTTTTTTCACACGAAAGGTTCTGCGTATCAGAACACCGCAGCATATATTACAAGAAATTCCGCAAAACGTGGAATTCGAGATCGTAGAGACAAATACTAAAAGCTTATTAACCAAGCTGGTGATATCACATCCAATATGATTCGTGAACCAAAGTGATGCGTCAACGTCACAATCTTGGGAAGGTCAACAAATGCTTCCACAATTGTCTCTCACAATTTGAATTTGCAAGTGTGAAAGGAACAGTTAGAAAATCTGCGCGAAGTTCGTTTCGTCAAGGGAACGCTTACGTACGATGAAAAGTGGATCTATTTTCGTAATTCTAGACCAGAAGAATTGATCAGGGGCCCGCTTACTGAACTTCATGCGAGCACAAGATGATGCTCTGGGTATGGTGTTATTCTATAGGGGTACTTCGTTATAAAAGTTTATTCCAGATGGTGGAACCGTCAACGCCAACCAGAGATAGCTAAAGCAGATGGACCCAGTTTATAAGCAGAGATACGCGGCTTTGTGAACAGCATGGCCTATTCGCCTATACAGGATGTAAATGGACGACGTTTCACAAATTTAAGGATATCTAGAGGATGATGTGGTCTAGATTTTTTATTAATAAACCCATAGTCCCAAACGAAAAGCGACGGAGTCACAGCTTGTTTGATGCTCTGTTTTGCGTCAAACCGTGGAATGGCTGAATTATTGTGTTGTCACTGCATTGGAATTTCGAGCGTGAAACTTAACGCGCGAACGTATTTCCAATGGAACCGTCCAGCGACCGTTGTACGATTGGTCAGGTGCAGCACTTTTGCTGAAAGGTGAGGTAAAGGCAGGTAAGTTTGCCAGTCATGTAAATTGGCCACATTACGTATTTTTTTTTAATTTTAATTTTTAAAGCTTTCGAAAAAGCAATAAAGGAAAAGGAACAATAAATTACAATAAACAAACCTTCACCCTTATGGAATGTTCCAAACTAAACAACGGGAATTTCGTACTAACCTGATATGCAAGATTATGTGATTGGAGAATGTGCTGTGCATCCGGACGGTACCATTTGAAAATAGCCTGCGAGCTGACAGTCTGCATAAGGCCTACAAGATGCAATGACAGAGGACATCGTAGTAAACGTGCCTAGTTCAATGCTTGACAAACCAGGACATCAAACAAGCTGTGGCTCCGTAGCTTTTCGTTTGGGACTATAGGTTTATTAATAAAAAATGTTCACCCCATCATCCTCTACATATCCTTAAATTTGTGAACCGTCGTCCATTTACACCCTGTATAAGGACAACGCGAGACCGCATACCACTTGAATGGCCCGCCAAAAACTCCAGGAACTTGAGGAAATCGAACTAAAGCATACCAACATACAGTATAGTGCAGACCTAAAATCGTTGGATTATCATTTGCTCTGGTTTATGGCCCACTAAATTAGCGGACGAAACTTCAACAACCGGAAGGAAGTAACAGCCGAGATAAAGGAGTTACTCGCCTCGAAGGGCAAGAATTGATACCGACGCGGGTTCAAAGATCTGGCAAAAAGTTGTCTTAAGACGGTGCAAATTAAAGTTTACGAAGATTATAAAGTTTTAAACGTTTGTGTTTAATTACCAGAAAAAGTGTTCTATTACTATTTCTAATTCAAAGAAAGTTGATTTTGAGATCATTGACATTTTGGGAATCAAATTTGATTGAAACTTTGATTTTTCAATTATTATAATACTATTTTGGCAAAGTTACATAGGTTTCTTTTTCGTTTGAAAATTCTTAGTGGCATTCTAATTATAAAGGAAAAATACATGTTTTTAACAGCTTTATTGGTACTTTTCTAAGTTATGGTATTATTGTATGGTCAAATGTTCCCAACCCAGTTACGCAAAGATTGGTTATAAAATATTAGAGTTCTACTTAAATTGAACTTTGATGCTTCCTTTACTGAGTTTGCCTTAGACCATAAGTTTTTAATTTTTCATGTTCACGTTATTTCTGTTCGACGTTGTGAGATTGTAAAAATTATAGGTAATGATAAATCAGCCATTTAGGTCATATTTTAATTATTTTTGTACAGGGACAAAGTATCGGACTACACGTCTTTTTAAATTTCAATTACCAGTTCGTTCTAATGATTTGAATTTTAATGTTTTACCACGTAATTCTCTTACTATTTGGTATAATTTATCTTTTTACAATCGTAGTAATGCTTTTAATTCTCGTAAGGATACTGTGAACTCATACTGTATTCATCTAAATGACGATTTATAATTTCCATCTTAGGAGAATTTCAAATTTAAAAGTCGTTTAGTTCAATAAAGTTTATTCTGAAACCGCTGGATATTACTCTTAAGCGGGTTTCACAAATAAAAAGCTAGCGACGCGGCCGCGGCGCCGCAAGCCTCGCGGATCCGCTTCCAAAAGCGGCAGATAGTTGGCGATAACCACGAACGCTTCTCGTTTCACGAAAAAATGCGGCACAGCAAGCGTTTGCATCTGCTACTGCAATCCGATTGGTCGGTGGTTATGACGTCATACAAATCACAACATCAACTCCTTGCTTGTCCGCCATTAATCGCCCGCTTGCCGCGTTTATTCTATTCTCGACTGAAATGAAGTCGGCCAATGTGCAGGTTCAAACTACCCCTAACTCTAATTCTATGTTTGTGCATGGTACATGCTATTGCCTCCCCAGAATTTACATGTAATTTAGTTTTCTGAATGGCTGAGCCACTGCCGCCGCGGCCGCCCAGGTTCAAGCTCTGCGGACGACGCGCGGCACTCAACCGCTCGGCTCGAATTATTTGTGAAACGGTCTGCGGTGCGGCGCTCCAGGCGGACGCCGCGCCGCGCCCAGATCCGCTCGCCGCAAGGAATTTGTGAAAGCCGCTTTACGTCGATTTCTTATGTAGATGACATTCAGACGTTGTAGACACTCCAGATGAATCACACACAATTACCAAACTCTGATGACTTCTTTTCCAGATGGTGACAAACTCTTTAGTCGGATATGATAGCAAAAGTTGAATACAAAATATAAAATAGAATGGAAAAATGTCGATTTCTTTAATTCTGATGACACAAACGCTCTTTATGATGGCATCAAGATAAATAAATGAGATGACTGAAATAAAAATTAAAAACATTTTCTAGACAGTCAAGTCTCATCATCAGTTATTTCAATAAGGAATTTAAGTGATTAAGCTGTTTCTTAATTGTTGGTGATTAGTCAAATGTCTATTGTTAAGTTTTTGTAGTAAACGACTTTTAAATTTGAAATTCTCCAAAGATGGAAATTATTAGTTATCATATAGATTAATTCTACTTTCCATTATCAACTTAAGTATCATAATGTGTTCATTGTACAGGAATGATTGGTAATCATATTTTTATCAATCAGTGGAAATTTAAAATGTTTGTAATGTATTTTTTAATTATTATTATTATTTTTTTCATTTGTTCTTTTGTGTGTAGTGAATTTCCCACAGGGAACAAATAATAATGATAATGATAATAACATTGATAATTGTTTATGCTTTAAGACGATGTAACTCTTTCTAGACAGCTTTTGTTATACTGTATGAAATAAAGTGAGGAAGAAAAATTATATGCTTCTTTAAAGCATATTTGGTTTTACCAGTTATTTTTTTGTTTATATTGTTAATTCGTATTTTTCGTTTTTGCATAAGTTAATATGGATCATTTAAAAAAAATTTAAATTAAATTTTCGTATTTTTTCTTATTTTTGCATTTTTCAAAAATAGCTTTAATTATCGTTTTAAACAAAGTTATGTAGCACTATCAGATAGTGTATATAACTGAAACCATGGCAACATTACGTAGCTGCGACATTAATCATTATATTATTTAAAACATATGACATCTAAAGAATTGGTTTATGAATGTAAAGACATTAACATAAATTTTAATTTGATAGCTTGGTTATAATTTTAATGAATAACAAGCAGCAATGTAGACAGGATATTGAGAAGTCATTACTTCAACAATTTCGCACTGGAAAATCACTTAAGTTCAATGATAGTACACGTATATCGAATACGTTAGAATCACGTTCGAAGTGATGTTTTTTTTTTCTTTTTTGTTCAGAATAAAGTCAAGTTTTAAAAAAATCCGAAAGAAATCCCTGCCATCGGTGCTACTTTATTCTTCGCTCCATTTAACTGGAGCAGAATAATGTGAAGGGCGATGCTTCTCTAGCCGTGATTTACCCTTCGAGTCAGTGATGTTCTGCTCACCGGTATTTCTTTGCATCTTATCAAATGCGTTCATCAAGGAACTAGAGATATGGGAAATGTACAGATGTTCATAGCCCTTATTTCTTTCCGCAGCTCTTAAAAAAAGTGTAAAAGATATAAAAGGAGAGGAGGGATGCGAAGAACGCATAAAAAAAGCATGATGGGAAGAAAAAGAAAATAAAAGCTACAACTTAGAAGAAACGACGGAATAGAATAATTGTACAAGATGCTTAATTAGATATTTAAAAAGACTGATAGCAAAAAAGCATGTAATCACTTTAAGTTTAATGATTTTTAAAATTGATTAAGTTAATTCGATTTAAATTACTTTTAAATAAGCGCTTATAGTTTTTTTATTGTTGCAATCTTTTAATTTAAGTCATTATAATGGCAACCACGTAGAATAATTTTTGTAATGATAGGAAATTATATAAATTGAGGAAAATCTTTAAAAGCTTTTTTTTTTTTCAGTAATTATTTTTTTTTTTCTTTGAGCGCAATTTTTTCATCTTTCGATTTTTATGACGTTTCATTTTCCGCTTCAGAGCGCGGTATATAACGATAAGCTATAAACCACAAGCCCACAGGAAACCTATAGTTACTAAGCAGGAAACCCGAGCTAAGAATACCAATCACCTCTAATAGGGTCTCCGCCATCATCGTCAATCTTCCACTGTAAGTTAATTGAGGTCAGTGATTTTGATACCACATTTAATACTGGTAAAGGAGGAGGAACTAAAAAAAAGAAATAATAAAAAGGAATAAGATCATCCACATTTATTTATTTTAAATATCTTTTAAGAAGTGCATATTTATGTAAGGGAAATATATCAAATACCTTGAACTAGCAGTGTATATTGTACTTCATCTTGGCCATATTGGTTTTCAACTCTGCATGTGTAATTGCCTGAATCTAAATCATCTACTTTTTTAATCAACAGGGAGCCGTCAAAATGGATTTTAATGCGCTCGTTATCACGAACAGTATGGGTCCTGCCGAAATCGAGGAACTTGTCAATCGAAATGTCTCATTTCCGTTAAGGGAGATAAAATGAGATTTAGTACGGCTCAAAATTACCCCTGCACCCAGAAGGGTCATGAATTTTAAACCAAAGAACTATAGAAATGATTAATGAAATATTTGAAGTAAATAGCATAAGCTTGATTAAATTTATAAAATATCCAATAATAAATTTAACTATTAAATAGAATATTAAATTAATCTTTAATTCCCCACTTAGGTGATAAAGAGAAAGAAATGCAGCCAAAAAAGCCTTGCAAACTGAAGTTTCAAACCAGTATAAACTGTATCCAAGTTTTCCAGTATCATTTCTATAAATCATGCGACTTTTGGAATAGTTTTCGAATGCGAATGTGTAAAAGTGAAGGAGAATGGTCGATTGGAGAGAGTGAGAGGAGGGAGAGAGCCGAGTGCAGTGAAGTGTGGTGTTCGTTGCTTCCATTACACGGGAACAGCAGCAGTGAATTGCAACCCGCAATCTTCTGGAATTCTCCCCGCAGTAATGACTGTTAGCAATTTTAGCAATTCCAAAGTGCCTCCGAAGGAGTGTTTCTCAAGATATTAACGCACTGCTCCATCTCCATTATGCTTCACTTCGTCTTGAATTTCAATATGAGATGGCAGCGGCCTATGGGCTTTCTCTTCAACCTGGGGTTTCCGTTATTGACGGACAAAATATATGCGCAGGCAAACGGTAGCCCGTAAAATAAAATACTTTCATGCAATTCAAAACAATGCCTTAAAAAAAACTTTGCAATCCTTTAGATTTATTTACCCTTTTTTCCAGATGCGTTTAGGAGAGGGTATTCCAACAGCCATGCAAGCCATCAACACATCTTTTTTCCAAGGCATATTTATCCTCTCGTCAAATGAAGCCGATCTCGCTGGAACTTTAATAAAATATGTTATTATTCAAAATGATGTAAACTTTTTTGAAAATATAAAAATATCACACAATATTTTATTAAAAGTGAAGAGCACTTTAATAAATAATATAAAAGGAAAAATTCTTATGTTTATCTTGGAAGTGCTAGTTTTGTAAAATACTAGTAAAAAAATTGCAGACTTGATAAATGTATAACTTTCTACTAAATTTATTGCGTTAACAAAATGTATAACTATACAGGTGTTTTATGAAATAATAGAATGATATGAATTTATCAAATGCATATACGCTTTTATTAAGAAATTATCTGATTACAAACTTCGAGGAAAATTAAGTTAAATCAACGTGGTTTGCCAAAGTAAAGCTTTTCCCGAAACCTCACTATTATGGCTTTGATAATTTCTTAATTTGTTTGAAAAATGGTATCTGTATTAAAAGGCCATTTTAAACCTTCTTGAAATCACTGTTCAGCAGAGGTTCACCGCCAATTGCCAAAATGATAAAAGAATGGATGAAGCAGCGCCGAAACTGAATCTCTACAAAAGCGAAAAAAGTACCGGTCATCCTATCAGAATGACAGGTGACTATCGACTATATACAAAAAATTTCGCGCGAAATATCAGGTTGTAACATGAATAAAGCGTTTTTTATGTAACCATCTGTCAACAGTACCGAGAACTTTTAGACAAGTCCATTATTCAAGAGGGATTCAGGGCTGTTTTTGTAATCTTTTACCGATCTATATGCAATTTTTTTTTGCCTACGACCAATTACAGTACCTGTATTTTATATAAGCGATGGCTCTATCTAACGAGCACATTTAGAGAGATTCAAATTATGTATCTTCACAGTGTGGTAAGTGAATCGAAGTCTCGTCGGTAGTTTGCAAAGTTTAGAACTGACAATTTGACTTGAATGGTGAACAGCTCTCAGGCAGATCAGACGATTTAGCAGTTCGTCAAAGGAATCTCATTACCACGTGAGAGAAAATTTGGCAGAGAATTTAATATTGAAGAAGGCATTGGAAGAGAAACGACCAGCTCTTGTCAATCCTAGAGGTGAGTTGCTCCACCAAGAATATGCTCGACCACTCACAGTTACGATTACCTATTCACAGCTTCATGATTTTGGCTGAGAAAGAATGACTCATCCTCTCTATTAAAGAGACCGGCATCTTCCGACTTTCATTTGTTCCACAGTCTTCAAAACCCAGGGCCGTAGCCAGGAGGTTATCTTGTGGGGGTCAATTTTCAAAAATTCCGGACCTTTTTTCAAAAATTCCACTAAGTCGGACCTTTTTCCATATTTGGGAGGCGGACCTTTTTCCATAATGGGTTGGTCGTCGACCCCCCTCGACCCCCCCCCCCTAGTCAACCCCCTGGCTACGGACCTGAAACCTTCTTAGTGGAACACATTTTCGTTCTCGGGATATCAGCTGTTGCGGGAAAATAGTGGCAATCTTCAATGCAAATCCGAAAACGTTTTTCAAAGAAGGCATTCCGAAGTTGCCCGAAAGGTGGAGGGAAACTCATAAGTAACGATGGAAATTATATCGATGATTAATTTGCAATAAGTTTACCATGTTTTGTGCATTACATTGTTACGACTTGATACGTCAAAATTTTCGAGAAGAACATCATGCAAACATTATCCACTTTCGACCATCCACAAAGTCCTGAGTAAGCGACTAAAAAAGTCCATACAAAGTGAAAGTTGTCCAGTCTCGTACAGAAAGATGATTCTCCCATTGAAATCAGTTGACGTAGATAACGTGGATAAATTTTCCTGTCGGATTTGCTTTACCAGTCCTTCACAATGTTAGGATTTGGGGCCCAGAATGGTGTACATGAAGCAAATCTCTGAACCAGAGGATTATCAAAATTATCGCAACTGAGACCCAAGAAATGGAAGACAACGTGGCATGAAATCGATTATTTGCTGGACATTCTAGGAACAACGAATGGTAATCAAGTGGAAATTGCCCAATACTTTTAAAAAACTTAAATCTACATTTTCACACGCACTGTTTATACTCATAACTGACGTGTTCAAAAGATAAATACTGGAGTCATGTAAGCGTTGTCACCAAATGCTTGCTTTAATATTTTATTAGTTTTTCCATGAGAGACTTTCCCAAATTTTAAAGCAAACCTTGATACAAACACACTTCTTTCATTGCGAAATTAAAACATAAAGCAAACGCAACATTGAAAAACGCTCACCAAAACAAACGGAAAAACTAATAAAATTTCATGCGTATTACTGCTTCATAAAATATGCATCAAACTTTACCTAGTGATGTTTAGATATATTTTGATTCCATCGTGCTCATAAAAACAAATTTCGGGACTTTTAGATACCGCCATAAAATAACACGTTCTTGGAAAATTTTCATTTTCTTTTCTCATCGATTTCGCATAGTCCCATGTATTACCCTTATCGAGAATGGTTTTAAAAATATGAACTCTACCCATATGGAATAATTCTAAAAATCCATGTGGAATGGTGGTTTCTTTTATTCTTTTGATGTTTCTACTTCTTTAAAATTTTTGATTAAATACAAAAGATTCTTACAGCATAAGGCTTCGTTTGAATTTGTGTTCTCAAAAAAATGAGACAATTCCAATAAAGAAACCGCTGTAAACAGTCGAGTCAAATTAATGAGCACCTTTTATTTGTGATGTCAGCGGAAAATAATCAATTATGCAGAAAAAGTAAATAAATGAGGCAGCAAATGACGTGTCATCAGCAGATTGGGTGAGTATATACAGTGTATTGTAGGCATTTGAAAAACATTTCGATTGTTATAATGCAGAAACGGAGCGATTTATCAGACGTATCAGGCTTTCGGGCCAAGGGTGACAGCATTTCAGAAACTGTGGAGTTTGTGAACTGTTCGCCTGCTTCTGTGGTAAAAGTGTTATGCGCATGGCAAAATGGCACTATAGAAAATAAGGGACGTGGAAATTGTGGTGCTCCAAGAGCCATAGATAAAAGAAGAAAACGGCGGCTGCGGCGTTGCGTTCGGACGAATCGACGTGCAACAGTAAGCAATTTACTGTCTAAATGAACCAAGGGGCTACCGCAAGCGTGTTCAGAACGAAGTTTAGCGAACGTTGTTGCTTACGGGTGTTCCGGAGCAGACGGATGGTGACAGCACCTATGCTAATGATTGTGCGTCGACGGAAGAGACTGGAATTTCTATGGCAATACCGACACTGGACATTCACTGATTGTCAGAAAGGTGCCTTCTGAAATGAATCAGATTTTTTGCTCCATCGGGCGAATGAACGTTGGCGCATACGACCAGAAACGTCAGAAAACTAACACCCTTCAACCATTTGTGGACGGCAACAAGCTGGCGGAGGCAGCATTATGGTCTGAGGAATGTTTAACTGGCATTCTCTGGGTGCACTCATCATTGTGGATGGCAATATGAATCGATTTAAGTACGTATCGATCCTTAGTGATCATGGGCATTGTTTTTCCTGGGCATGATGGCATCTTTCAGCACGACAATGCGACATCTCATACAGTGGGAATGGTATATGAGTGGTTAGAAAAGCACGAGGAGGACTTAACCACAATTTCCCCGGACTTATACCCAATCGAGTATCTATAGGACCACCTCAATCGAGTTTTTCGCTTCTTGGATACTCCACCTCGGTTCCTCTAACAGCTGTCAACTGAATAGCAGTCAGCATGGTTCAGTATTCCTGTGAATACCTTCCAGGTCTCTAGCCGCTGTCCGAGAGAGACATGGTAGTTATTCCGGATATTAACAGGTTGTGACAAATGTGACTCGACTGTTTACATACAAGCTCATGTATAACATAACATAACTCAATATGTTCAAATAATAGATTTTAAAGCGGAGACACTTACGGATACACCTGTAATACTCATACAAATTATTCCCTTCAGCGGTTTTATAAAATTACTTTTTTTATTTTTCCTATAACAGTAATTTACTTATTATTTTTTATGAATAACGTTTGGAGAATTGAACTAACCATAAGCAGTGGCTGGTGACTGTGTGACTATGACAGAACTAGGTCCCTCTCCAATTGAAGAAATGGCAGTCACCCAGAAAGAGTAACGACGGTTTCGCTCAAGCTTCTTCACTTCAAAATAGGTGAATTTTGGATCTAAATTGTGAACACTTATGCCGTGTACGTCATCTTTCCGATTAGGGTCATCACCACTGTAAGTGTAGGTGACTGAAGTCTGTGACCAATGACAAATAATACGCAATTAAAATTATATTTTTCTACAATTTTAATATATAAATATTGTATATATATTATATGATGGAAAGGAAATAAGAAAAGAAAGTGATTAGTTAAGCTACTTATTAACTACGGTATTAAATAAAATTTATGTCTAGTATATCTAGGATCCCTTTGAAATTTTAAAGAGAAAAATATATGTAAAGGAAAAAAAGAAAGGTATTAAGGACCACGAAAGGTGTAGTAGTTTTATCGTTTCCCCATATAGTATTAGTAAAGATGGTATAAGAACTATTATTATTATTATTATTATTATTATTATTATTATTATTATTATTATTATTTATTACCTTTACACAGCAATAAGCTAGGTGATATACAAGTGCCTAAAATATTTCAGTAAGTTAATTCGAAGCTAAATTTTAATCATAATATGGTACCTAGTGTCTCCAAAAATTTTCAGTTACATAATCAAAATATTCGCCGATATTTCCGATCTGCTACCAATTTCAAACATCCTTGCTTAGAAGTTTATGACTAAACTTAAGGGTAGAGCTTTGATTTCACGGTTGTTTATTTCAGAAAACGCAGAATTACTTCATGACGCCAGTGCTGTTACTTCGATGAGGTTTCACCAATAATCTCAGATGCGTTAGCTGTCAACAGACATTAGCTACCTAATGTACAATCTCAATAATTTTCCTGAGATTAAAGCCGAATAAACTCGGCCAACTTTGCTACAAACAGTACCACACGAGATGGTTTAGTTCCGTAGTTTTGTCTGGTTTGTCTATTTTTGTTTGTAATAAAGGGGTTTTGCGCTGCTCGCTATTCAAATGTAATCTTTTAAAATACTTGAATTTAAAGGGTATAATTAACTGCTAATATGTGAAGAGGTATGTTGCAGAATTTATTATTCATTTTAATCTTTACGATTATTCCCTAAAAAAATCTAACTTGGTGTTTTTCCACCACTCATTAACTCCAAAATAACTTCACTTTAACTCCATAATAACTTCATTAATTCCATAATAAGAACTGAAATAAGGCACCATTTGTAACATATAATTTAACTTTAAAATTATAATTTTCAAGAATCATAAAAAATTTAATATGATCTTCTTTTGACTTAAAGTTTCTATAACATAACTATGAAAACGTACGACATAATTAAGAATTTGTTTTGAAATCAACGACGAAAAACAGCATCGTTTTCGTTTTTCATATTTTATTATTCTAAACCTGTTCGAGTGCAAAAGAATGCAGTATGAAGTGTTTATTTCAATAATAAGTATCCATGAGTGACTATAAAATCAAAATATTAAAATTTAACTCTGGGGGCTTCCTCTTACGTTCCCTTCAGTTCTTCTATCTGTTATACATGTATATTATCGTTTGAAGCTGAAACTTTATATGAATGTTAAATGTATCAAGAAAGACAATAAGTGGGAGGTAATTAAGGATCATAAAATATATCTCATACAAAAAATAATTTATTCATAAAAGATGGAGGTCCCCGAATTTTTCCAGACGGGCTAAAAACTACTGACGTGCTAAGACTAAAAATTTTAGATATTAAAAGTAATAAAAAACAGATATAAGAAAGGAAAGCATTTATATTTATTTTCGTTTTCAGTTTTAAAAAATAGCCTAACTCAAGAACTAAGGTGGTATCAAATCTATACCCAAAGCATGACTTGAGTATTAAAAAGGCTGACTTTGCTTTATTGATTTTTGAATTTTTTTTTAATCTTTGAAAGAGAGTTTTAATCACGTTTTTTTAAAAAAAAATCTTTCCAAATCTTCAGTATCTCACAGAAAAGCTTTTCGCGGGGCAGAAGTTTGGAGACCAGCGTGTTAACATTTTATTGACATATCACTGTCAGTATGAAAAAACAGGCTATATAAAATAACCCGACGTTAGCATTTTAAACAGGAAGTTGTTCTTAAAATCATTTTAGTAGTTTTGTCCGTCATGACATAGTGCTGTTTATTAAATCGGTTTACATTATATATAAACATTTTAGGAATGTACAATTTTACCGGTAAAGTAAAATTTTTCAGGCAGTGTTTTATTATTAAGTATTTAAATAATCTCATATGCAAACACAAATATCCGCAGCGAGATAAACAAGATATCCAAGGAGAACCCATTAGAGGCCACCTATTTACTAACATAAAATTAATATTTAATGACAATGGTCGGCAATTTACTCCAAACTGGGATTCATAAACACCCAGAATTTTTTTTTGAAAAAGTTAATTTGTTTAGGTATAATCGTCTTTTTGAACAGGATTGGGCTTTTTAACTAAAGTAGCCTTAAAAACTTTAGTACAGGCTGGTTAAAAATACTAATTATTGCTAATAAAGTCTCTCCCCTGAATTAAGCACAACCGTGATGATATCCATGTTGAAGAAAAAGAACAATTTCAATTTAGTAATTAAAAGAGAAAGTTTCATGCACTCCAGCCAACATGCTCGCCTACAAGTTTGTTAATTATTATCTTCCATAGTTTAGAAGCTTATGTTTTTATGTTTAAAAATGAGTATAGGCGTTTTTTAAATAATTTTTTAAACCTCACATAATTATTTTGTTCCATAAAATAGGTGGGTGATAATGGATAATAGATTTCATATCTGATAGGATATTACATAATTACACAAATTGGATATTTATATTCGGTAATTTATAAGGAATAGAATTTTAAAATCCAGAATTGTGTTATTTTCTGATCCTATAATATACAGGGTGTAAATTTTAAGTTGACAAAGCAGAATAACTCGAAAAATAAGCTTCACACGAAAAAATGCGTAGAATCCAAAGTTGATTATTTTCGAGGGGGCATCTGCTGGTGCTAAAATTAGCCCACCCCCCCCGGCCCCTGGGGGTGGGGCGGGGGGCAACTTTAAAATTTCAAATGGGAACCCCTATTTTTTATTGCAGATTCAGGTCCTACATAAAAAACTACGTACATTTTGTCTGAAACATTTTTTTTTATTTTTGGTAGATGGCGCTGTAATTCAAGAAAATCCATTTTCTCATTTTTGCGTGGAAATGGTTACGGAGAAATAAAAAATACTTATTTACTTCGTAAATTTTGCCGCAAAGTTATTATTTTATTATTTTTTGCCGCGGATTAGGATAATTTTGTTTTGTTTCGTGGTCATGAGGCCACACAACTTTATAATTATCAAACAAATCAACTGATTAGCTAACTAACTAACCGAACATCCTACGTACTAACGAGTGAACTCATTAACTAACAGAGTAAAAAAGTAAAAGACTGTGTAAAGATGAAGTTATTCCCGTTTAAGATTTGGTGGTCCTTAAAAGGACCGATTGTTTTCGTTTTATTTTTTCTTATTTGCAAATACTTGCAAGTAAATGAATTTCGGGGTGCTTGTATTTCCAGTGAGTCCCCTCGCCTCTCACTTTCGGCCTGCTTGTTGTCCTTAAATCCCATGCATCTCGCCGTTTTATGAAATTAAATGTTCAAATTGATGACCTCCAACTTCGATGCATTTATTGACTCGTTTTGTAAATTCCTGAACACATCTTGATAACATGTCTGGTGTAATTGCAGCGCAAGCATCTCTTATTCTTTGAATCATGTTTTCGCGAGTGGTTGGCGTTTCCTTATAAACGATATCTTTGAGGTAACCCCATAAGAAAAAATCTGGCGATGTAAGGTCAGGCGATCTGGCTGGCCAATTCACAGGACCTTCCCTGCCGATCCAGCGACCATGGTAAAGTCGATGTAGTACTTCGCGCGCTACTAATGAATAATGCGCTGGACAACCATCATGTTGAAACCACATGTGTTGTCGAAGTTCAATACTCAGGTCTTCAAGTAGATCTGGTAGTTCATTTTCAAGTAGGTTACGATATTTGTTGCCATTCAAATTACCGTCTATAAAATATGGACCGATAAGTTTATCGCCAATTATCCCACACCAAACATTAATTGACCAAGGTCGCTGATGGTTGACTTCTCGAATCCAGTGTGGGTTCTGTTCACTCCAGTAATGCATGTTATGTCGATTAACTTCCCCGTGGTTTGTGAATGTTGACTCATCGGAGAAAAGAACTCGTGCAAAAAAATGTTGGTTTGTTTGCATCTGCTGAAGTGCCCAGTGACAAAACGTTAGACGGTTTTGGTGGTCATTGCCATGTAGTTCCTGATGCATAGATACATGATATGGATGAAATTTGTGGAGCTTCAGCATTTTCCAAACACTCATATGTGAAATTCCTGATTGCCTTGATATTTCTCTTGTGCTCGCATGTGGATTATGAGCCACAGCAGCTAGGACTGACACTTGATTGTTTCTCCACAAACAGTAGCTGCACGGGTTCTTTTTTTCTGGTTCACACTACCTTCCGCAGTAAATTGTTTAATAACTCGAACAAAAGAAGACCGTGATCGCGTTTGGCCAGGAAAACGCTGAGCATAAAGCGCGACTGCATTATCAAAATTTCTCCCACTTTCTCCATAAATGTACACCATCTCAATTTTTTCTTCCACAGAAAGATAATTCATAATGTAAATTCAAAAGCAATACGGCGTTGTACACTCACAAAAACAGTTGAAAAATTACAATCTTTTCTTCTAAAGATCAGAATTTAAAATGTAAACATTCTGAAAAAAATGCCAATGTTTACGTTATTTGTTTGTTGACGAAATGTCTTCAAATTACATTGTAGTTAAAACAATGTAGGAATCGAAATGAATAATAAATTAGTTATTTCCACGCAAAAATGAGAAAATGGATTTTCTTGAATTACAGCGCCATCTACCAAAAATAAAAAAAATGTTTCAGACAAAATGTACGTAGTTTTTTATGTAGGACCTGAATCTGCAATAAAAAATAGGGGTTCCCATTTGAAATTTTAAAGTTGGCCCCCGCCCCACCCCCAGGGGCCGGGGGGGGTGGGCTAATTTTAGCACCAGCAGATGCCCCCTCGAAAATAATCAACTTTGGATTCTACGCATTTTTTCGTGTGAAGCTTATTTTTCGAGTTATTCTGCTTTGTCAACTTAAAATTTACACCCTGTATTTCCATAATCTGATAAAAATATTTAACAGATCTCTGAACTGCAACCGTAGCCTAAATGTGCATTCGATACTTTTAAAATTTCCCGTTGTTCTCTATTATCAATAAATTTATTTATTACGTATTTAAAAAAGAGTGAGTGCATTAGAAGAAACTGAATTAATCCGAAACAATTTCTGATTTTGCACTTAACCATTTGTCGGTTTTGAAATGAAGCCTTTCAATATTTCAAGTATCCACTTTGAGTTTTGAAAATAATGGACACGCTGTAATAAGAAATAACACGTTGTATAATGGAAAATAAGCGTGCGTCTGCCCTTTAAATGTATAAAACAGACGCCAAATCACGTAACAAGTAACGGAATGTCTCATGATTAAATAAAAGCCTTTTTCAAACCCTTTCGATGCAAGTTACCCTAATCTGATGTCTACATTTTCATCTTAGCAAGGTGTATTTTATATAGATGACACAAACGCACATATATTCAAAGGGACACAGTCAATATAAAACCTATTTATATGAAGCAGATATAACCATGAGTATTATTACTTAATGATAAACTTCATCAACTTTAGTAATAATATTGACATATTAATAAATTCTTTATATTATTAAAGAGTTAAAATTGAAATGAAATCTAACAACCCAGAAGAGCTCATCTCGTGAACAGAAGCAGATATACGTATAAGTTTTATCTTCACAATTAAAGTTCAAAGACTAGATTATTATTATCATTAAAATTATTATTAAAATTATTATTATTATTATTATTATTATTATTATTATTATTATTAATTAATTAATTAATTAATTAATAATTAAAAAAAGAAAAAGAAATGAATAAATTTGCTATTTTGGTTTATAAGCAATAATTCTTTTCTGTATTTTCAAGAGAGAACTCTATGGGTTCTGCATTTTATAAACCGGCATTATAATAATCAAAGAAACATGGTTATGCTAAGTAAATAATAAAAAATTAAGCAAATGATAAAAAGTGTTAAGTAAATCTTAGTTCTTAATAATTGTTTGGTATCGCGACAACATCTTGTAAAATTTTAAAATTTTCAATATGTTAGATATGTTGCTCATATGACTTTGAAATTTAGTAACCAAAACAGAAAAGAATTGTTTTTTGTATAATCGAACATTTTTAAATAATCTACTATTTATCAGACTCAGTCCAACTCTGAACGTGATAAGATTCTTGAACATGAAGGAGCCAAAGATGTTATTTTTTTGTCTAAAGCATAAATTTTTGACTAATAAAATCAAGAAAAGAGAGGCATACAAATGCGATGGTTGAAAACAGAACGAAATCTGCCTGTAAAGCAGGTCGTTCACGATTTTGAGGAGGATAGCCAGTCTTATTGAACATCGTATGAAAACGACTGGGGCATATGTAGAAAAAAAATTTAAACAACTCATACTTTCAATAAGGGAGTCTTTAAGTGTTGAGCCGTTACTTTCCCGCATTAAGAGATCTCAGTTGCGCTGGTATGACCACCTGATACGGATGCCGTAAACTGGTCTTCCTAGGCAGATTTTATTTTCCAAGACGGTGGGCAAGAGACCACGGGATCGGCTTAGAACCAGGTGGCTAGACTACATGGAGAATCTGGGTTCGAGTCGCTTGGATACTATCAGGGTGGACATGCGCCTAATGGCGGAAGATCGCGTTCGCTGGAGATCATCCATAGGGCTTCTGCCCCCGCGACCCTAACGAATAAGCGTGTTTGAAAAGTAAGTAAATAAGTATACATTCAATAAAATATTGGTTAAAACTTGCAGCAAGGTTTTTTTCTTCTGGTAAAGCAATACAAGACCAGAAGTGTTATTTCTCAGTAAAATCAAAGACTGACGTAACATTAGGTGACCAGCTTTACTGAATTTTGCAGCACAATACTGCTTTCCATGAACTTGCTCTGCATAAAATATCGCCTCATAAAGCTTTTTACCATGTACAAGAAAAGTTATTTGGTTGGAGATATAAGCTTACTGAATTTAACTGAAGTTCTCAATATCACACGTCTTTGAAGTTCTTTGAATGTCACCTTTAAAAATAGGAAATCTTCAGCAAGCAATTATATAAAGTTTCATACACTTACTGTATATTCCAACAAGCGAGTCATGAGAACTATCAATTACTGCGTTACGATGGAAACTAAGCTGGAGTAATTACATCGGTCGCCCTTGAAAGGGCCTTTTTGCAAGTAATGCGAAATTAGTTTTCCTTAGACGAATTGTAATACTTTCTTGTTTAACATGTTGCTTGAACGATGTGCAGTTTAAGCAGAACATGTGAACGATAAATAAAAGACCTGTACAACAAGGCTAAGGCAGCTGCTGATCATGACCACTGCAGTACACTGATCTTCTATTGCAGGAGGAGCGGTTCTCATGACATGTCTGTTGGACTATATTTCAGTTTTTATCCTATCCCAGAATAAAGTGAAGTATTCAGTAGAATTATTAATACATAAGAATTCAGGTAGTTTATAATAATTTGTTGTTGACTTCAAAATAAAATATTCATTAATTATACTTTCTTTGATTATAACCTCCATTAGTTTAAAATTTTAATATTAAAAATGCAACAAGACAAAACAAATTTGAAGGTAAAATTATTAATAAACATAGATAATTTACGTTGGCTAATTGATGCCCGTGTACGCGGGTTCGATCCCGGCCGAGGACGACGAGGATTTTTCAGGGGGAAATCCTGAGATCACGCACTTCCTTCGGAAGGGAAGTAAAGCCGTTGGTCCCGTGTAGTCGTTTGCCGGCTGCACGTTAAAGAACCCTTGCGAGGCAAAATTTGCGGCCCCTATAACGCCGTCCTGAAATGGCCATAGCAGTTGAAAAGGATGTTAATACCAAACAAACCAAACCAAACCGTTGGCTAATTGGTACCAGATTTTTACTACTTTCAAAATCTATATACAGGGTGATTCTGAAAAAGTGTGTATAACTGTAAGCAATGACAGAGGTGACCAGAATGAACATTTTCTTTTAATACAATGTGGGTCCGAATTTGAACGCTAACTCAGATATGAACAGAAATAAAAATGCCGCCACCAAGATCAACAAGTTAATAGCTCAGGTTCTGCAACGCCTAGAATAATGAATTTTGGAGGAGTAATAGTGTACATAAAACTGTGTATGCCGTTAATATATGATCGTATTTCTACGAGTAGTTTCCGAGTTACGCATTCAAAATCGTAACAGTGCTCACATGCGGGTACTAACCAGCACGTGTTACGATGTTGAGTTAGGGTATTCAGTTGGAATTCGTTCAAACTTTAAGGGCATTCAGTTAACTTTTAGCGAATTATCATCCGTTCTTCTTTCCTAAGGCACTACAAGGCAAAGTAAGGCCCTGACCTAATTCAAATCATTAGGATTTCAGTCTGTCAAGTGATTAGCCTACAAACTGCGGTGGCCCGAGCTGTTAATAAAAGTTCTTGCCACACAAATATCCAAATTCCATGCTTTCAGGCCCTCACCGGGATTCGAACCTGCACCCGACCGGCCTCGACAGCGATGTCAACGCTCTCAGCCAACGGCGAATAACTTGCAACCTGCGTAAGCTTAATAACTTAAAATTTCAGAATTTGTTATGCCTCGTACAAACTTATAGGGGATCTTGTTTTAAATTTTAGTCTTTCAAGTAAAGTTAAATGGTAAAAAGAACTAATTATATTAAACTTATTTAGTTGTAAACATAACCTACACACTATAATCGAGTATTGAAAATGATTGTAAATTTCAAACATAAAGGAACGTCTTATAAGTATTTATAGAGAACTTTTTAAAGTAGAAAATTAATGTAATTAAAACCTTACATTTGTTTATCCTTGAAGTAACCTTACATACTTTTAAAGCAACATATTTAATTTAGTGAAATAATTAGTATTAAACTTAGAAATTAAGTAAGGACGGCTATTTTTAGTAAAGCTAAACCATTTCAATTTTTCTAATTACAAAGCGAGAGGATTAAAAATAAAAAATGAGGAGGAAGGGTATATGGGTTAGGTGAGATCGAAGCGTAATTCTCCCCACGGGGACATTGCCACCCCGCAATAACTGTCCAATGCATGCAATCAGTTGGAGGGGGAGAGAATTAAAATGAGAGGCAACAGAAAACCACAGTAAAAGAGAATGCTGGCAGCAATTACAAGAAACCTCGTCTCCTCCCCCGTGGAGTTTGTAATAGACGTTGTACTTAATGATGACGCCGTTGGGCTTACTGGGGGCCCTCCACGTCACCAGGACCGAGTCGAAAGAAGACGGAAGCGCCTTGATAGCATCGGGGGGACCTGGAACTGGAGAAACGAATGGGTGAAGACCGTTATTGCCAACTTGGAAACCGTAAATAAGCACCGCAATTTTACCACATCTAACATTTAAAATGCGGGAAAGGGAAAGTGGGGTAGGGTAGTGGAAGGGGAAATTTTTTATTCTCTGTTTCTGAAGCTCTTATTACTTCTGTAATTACAAACTTTGCCTCTAAAATCAAAGTTGATGAAAAATTTAAGGTAAAGTTCAAAATACGACAAAAATATAATGAGAGCATTATATCACAGTATAAATGCAAAACTAAGTTATATCAAATGTTTTAAAAGTTAAATTCATATTTAGGTATACATAAAATTTAAATTAAAAATTTTTATTTTAAATTTTAAGCATCAACTTTCAATAAGAAATGAAGTATCTCAAGATTAAAAATTTTATGATAATATACTAAAATATTTACAACAGCATATTTTTATAAAAGTTAAGAATAAATAAATAACATTTTAACCTAGTCTAAATTTACTACAAAGATCAATATACAGAGTTTCTAAAAGTCTAGTCGCATAAGGAATAGTTTGAAATTAGTGAGCATACTTCTTCGTTGATGAGGCAAACAAAATTTCTTTTTTAATTTGGTGAAATATTGGAATCGGCTTCTTTTTGAAATACGCTGCAAACCTTATTTATGTTGCTCACCAACTTGTGTATGATCTTGCGATAACTTAAGATTAAGTTTAAAAAGTTATATTAAGAACCATCAAGAAGATTTTAAATTTTTGTGATGTTATCATTTGAGAAACTTGTTTCTAAAAGGTAGCAAATCCAAAAAATTAAAAATTGAGATAGCATATGGCAGCACTTTCTGGAACCTAGTTGCACATGTAGTGTGTTGTACATACACTGACTGCCCAGATTATTATGATCACTCCATCAGTACTTCGTTGGGTCAACTTTTTCCTTCAAGACTGCGGCGATTCTTCTTGGCATTGACTCCACGAGATGCTGAAAGGTGATGCGAGGAATCTGACCCATGCCTGATGAATAGCCCTGTCCATTTGTGTGAGATTTAATGGTTGTGGAACCACCTACCTGATGTCTCTTTTAATTTCGTCCCACAAATGCTCAATTGGATTGAGATCTGGTGATTGTGAGGGCTACTTAAGCAAGGTAAAGTCTCCCTCATGTTGTTGAAACTAATCCTGCACAATACGAGCAACTTGACATGGCGCATTGTCTTGTTGGAAGAAGCCATCATCATTAGGATCCGCCATCAACATGACAGGATGAACTTGATCAGCAACGATACTTAGGTGTGTTGTGCTATTTATACATTATTCCACACGAATTATAGGACCCAAATTATACCAGGAAAACATGCCCAAAACCATAATACGGGCCCCACCAGCTTGAAGGGTTGTACTTATATTTGTGTTGTCCATGCTTTCATGCTCTTTCCACAAAATTCTTACTCTGCCATCTGCATGATGCGACTGGAAAAGTGATTCGTCGGACCACATGACTTTTTTCCAATGCTCGACTGTCCAATCCTTGTGTTTCTATGCGAAATAGAGACATTTTATCTTGTTAACTGCAGACAGCAAAGGTGTTCGAATAAGCTTTCGGCTTCCATATCCCATACGATGCAGTGTACGGCGAACAGTGCGTTCAGAAATCATTTGATGGACTGTTGCCATTCTGTTGTCTTGTACCAGTCTTACCACTCTCCGTTCTGCCCGAACATTGGCTAGTCGCTGACGGCCACAACACGCACGTTCAGGTCCAGTTTTTCGGCTGACAGTCCAATCTTTAAACACGTTAACAACAGCTGCTCTTGAACATTTAACGAATACAGTTGTTTGCTGATACTCGCTCCATGGCTTCGAGCGCCATCAATCATCCCACGTTCAAAGACTGTTAAATCGCGTCGTTTACCCATATCTTCAGAAATAAATGACTTCTACTGTCGTGGTAAACAATCTGTTTCTCTATTTATAATGGTCTGGGCCTTTAACCACATCAGCGCGAAATCACAGCTAATTTGCCTACAAAAGGCAAGTGGTCATAATAATTTGACCACCTAATGTATTGCGTGCTAAAACAATGAATAAATATTCATTTACACAGCAAAACATATACAGGGTGTATCAAGTTCAATGATTATAAAGTACCTAGCGTGTTCCTTTGCATGATTACAAACTTAAGTTCCTTATGCAAAAAGTTCAAAACTCAAATGTTAAGGGTCTAAACATCACGCGAAGTTTGCTGAAAACCTGTCGAAAACGTCATTTAATCTCAACAATTGCCGCCGATTTAATTGTAATCGTCCCTTTGAATTTAATGAACTGCTGGTGCGGAAAGTTCATAAATGACGTAACGACGCAATTTAAATTTTGAGTTTTCGACATTTTCGATAAAGAATTTTAAGTTTGTAATCATGCAAAGGATCACGCTAGGTATTTATGACCATCGAACCGGATACACCCTGTATATGTGTGATTAACAGAAGTTTTTTATTGTTTCCTAAAAAATTTCCTTTGTTGGATTTGGTGCTTTTTGAAAACAAGGTTCTCATTTCTTTTGCCTATTTATTGATTTAATTTTCTGTACTTTATTCAGTTTGAATGCAAATATATAAATAAAAATAAAATAAATATTGAAATGTTGCAGACGTAGAACATACATAGTTGAATAAGTATAATGTAGCTACATTTATTTTATTTGAACATTTGTTGCCGTGATAATTTTACTATCTAAAAATAAATAATAAATAAAGACTTAAATTATTAAAGAATAGCTTAAGATGGATTCATTAGGGTTTTACATACGCCATACAACAGATGTTAAATTAATGATGAAAAATAGGAAAGAAAATTAAAAATTATATCTATTAATCTATGTATATTCTTAATCTGCAACATTTCAATATTCCCTATGAGACCGGACTTCTGGACACTTGTATAAAGGTGAAATTGTAAATTCGACACATTAAAATTTTAAAATATTTCAACGAGATTTTTTATATACAGTAGCTTATGGAGCAAAACCTCAGGATATGAAATTCTGTATCCAGGATTTGTGTGTATCCGAAATAGCATATTAAAGAAAAAATATAATTTTGAGTATTGCATAAATTTTACTATAAAAATTATCAGGGCAAAAAAACGCTGAGAAGAAACATGAAATTTTGCATAGAAGTAAATAAGTTTTACCACATTATCTGTAAAATAAAGCAAACCGCAATCAAATTAATCCAATCACTGGCGACCATGTTTGAATACAAAAGGTTAGTCCGATCGGGCCAGGAGGAAACGAGCGATCGGAAATTGGGACGTCACCGTTTCCACGTTTTATTTTATTTATTTATAATGAGTATTATTGTACAAAATAATAATTCAAAAGTCTAAGACCGACGAGGTAGGTCCCCGGGTGAATAAAAGAAAAAAAAAAAACAAGTAATTACAAAAACATAACTCATCGAATATTCTGAGGCGAGATAAGATTAGCAACAAAGTAAAGCCATTTCGAGTCCATATATAGTGCAAACAACGGATACTGGATAACCATGCTGGTGACCGTCGAAAGCACAAGCTATTATGATAGTATCTAATTTGCATAAAGTTGTGCCAAGTCCTTCGGTTCGTTATGTTGCATAACAAGAATGTGAAATATTTTACTATATTGCTATATTTTACTTAATTGCTATATATTTTACGGTTTCTCTACATATCCTGACTTTTGCACCACACTGATTATTATCACACTACTCTACTTAATTTCTATAATATCTGTAAGAAAATAATGCATTAATGTAATATAGTATGTGGCTTTTAACTTTAATTAATAAGCAGATAACTATAAAAAATAAATTAGAATTCATGCACTGAATTCCTTTATGAAAATTTGAACGACTCCGTTCAGACATTACAAGCAATACTCAGATTACATGCAAATTCCATTTCAAGACGTTTATATCCTTGTGACATGTTCCCATTCCAAGGCTTTTACTTTTCCTATTGTCTTTCGTTTATAACCGTTTAAAATGGACTGAAGTCCTTGTAAAACGTCGAATAAAATATATTTACTTTCATATTAAAACGATGTATTCAATACTTTTGGTTTTGCTTTAATAATTAATAGTCAGAGCGATCTTAAGAAATTTCTAAAAGATAAGCTATTTGTTAATCTAACTTCATAAGCTGAGAGTTGCTTTAATATTAAACGAGAGTAACGTAAAAGATAGATTAAAACAAAAATTTTAAAAATAACAGATGCATTTCAAGGCATTTGATAGATGCTTTATCAAATTTGTTACCAGTCTAAAAACACAATTGAGAAAATTATTTTCGATTATGTTATATTTACAGTAGAAAAGCAGACCAAAAAAAGAAAGTGATTTGCATGCTCATGGAAGATCTCACTATGTTGACAGAGATGATTATTCCATACTTTTGTATCGTTAACTCACTGTAGATTTTATTTTAATATGTAATATAGGCGTCTCCTTTTTGTATGAGTTACATACTAATAGTGTCGATGATCAGTGTACTGACTGACTTGATCTCTAATCAACGAGTTGGACTCGATGAAAATATTATAAACACAGATCATTTTTGACCAATTCATGTTTCAACTACAAAAGTTGAAATTACTCTATACATTTTAAATGTTAGAGAGTAATGATCATGACCAACTACAAAAGTTAACTCATTCTGCTAGAGAAGAATGATTTTAAAAGATTGCTCAGCTTAAAGAAATAGCTTTCTCCTTAAAGTATATTTTATTTAGAGTTTGACCTCCGGCGAAAACTGAGTTCTGAATTTGAATTTGGCCCTTTTTCAAAAGTGATTAAAAGCATTTGGGTCAACGTCGACTAACATCAAACAAATTTCCTATTATAAATTTCATTAATCTTAAGTAAGTACATAGTCCATAGAGGAAGTCAAAAGCTCCTAAAATATGGGAGCGACGGGAAAATAAAAAGAAATTCTCAAAACTTTTTGAAAGTTGTTATTTTTCGTCGTATCAGTATTTGAAAAAAAACCATTTTCAAAGTTCTCATGCTTATTATGAAAACCTACATTAATCCAAAACTCCACAATTGAAAAGACAGCAAAAAATAAAAACTTCAAACGCATTTTTTTTTTGCTAAACGTGTTTACAAAATTCAATTTTTAAAGCCAATTCTATGTATTAAAACGACCATTATTTATTATTGTACAATTTTTTCAAAAAAAAAAAGCTACTATGGTTTCCATAAACAACTAGTCTGTTTGCTTTAAAATTTATTTTCACATAAATCAAAATTGCGTGAAAGAAGATTTCTATTTCGAATTTTTTCCCCAACTTTTATTTTGCACTTACCATCCTCGTGAGTCTTACAATAAACGGAGTCGCTTTTAACGCCCTCTCCGATTCTCGTAAAACTCGACACTTGGATGCTGTAATTCCTGTTGACTTCCAGCTTGTGCAACGTCAGCCTCGGAAGCTGCGTCACATTCGAACGTAATGATCCATCTGAGGGAAAAGTGGCAAAAAACAACAGAATTCAAATGGGTGAAAACACAAACAAAAATGTATTCAAAAAAATAAAAATAAAAAATCAGAGGGAGGGAAAAGTAGAAATAGTATAAATCATTTTTACCGTTTGATAGGCAATACCCCTTTATTTTCTAAAACAAATAAAAAAATATGAAGCAAATGGATTTCAACACAAACCGTAAAGGTCTTCTGCAGGTTTGTAATAAACTTTGTAACCGCGCAAGATCCCATTTACAGCTTCTGGCAGCGGCGGTTCCCAGACGACGTAAATGCTGTGGGACGACAACGGTGAACAGCGGACTTCCTGCGGCGGCACTCGCGGAACTAATGCGAAAATAATACACATTAAGAACCTGTCTTCCAAAAGAAAATTTTTGGGATTTATGGCGTTGGATTTATTTTTCACAAAAAATAGCTAAAGCATAATTTGGAACATGATTATTGGCAAATGTGAATTATTGCTACCCTGCTTACTGCCGCGTTCACTGAAATAAGGGAAACGAAGAAATTTCAAAACCTTTGGAGCCATTGAAAGTTTTATTACTAGGATATAATTTTCCAAAAAAGGTAGCATTAAAGTAAAGGCTGTTCAAATAAATGTTGATAGCTGAAAAGTCTTCGAAATTAAAAATTAAAACGTGATTTATGTTTGAAAGTATAAATACTGATTAAATGTGAATTACACAGAATGCATACATAAAAGAAAAAATATTAAGAAATGTTAATTATCTGATTATTATTTTTATTTCACAGAGTCATATATTATTTTGTATTATTAAAGATATGCTTTGAAACTTTGTCATGAATTTCATAAATATTATTGGCATATGCTGAAATTATGCATTTTGATTTCAAAAATCGCGTGAAGACCAAACGCGAGAAATGAGAGAAAGAAAGGTAAAAAGATAAAGAATCAATATGTCACGAAATTAATTCACCAAAAATTAATCCAAGCTGTGTGCTACAGTGTAAGCTAAAAATTGTCATAATACGAGGGTCATTTACAAAGTCATGGGAACTATTTTTTTGGAGGCAAATGTATTATACAAAAATTTCGTAATATACATCTGAAAATACACAATGTACTTTCAATAATGTCTCTTACATGGCTTACTCAGGAAGTATTGTAGACAAGAGAGAAGAGTAAGAATAAAAAAATCTTCTACCGTAATAATGTTCAGCACAATAGTCTGCACGCACGTTAACATATTAAGAACCTTCGAAATAACTTCAAGGCACTGAATTCTTCGTTGCCAGCGATGAGGAAGGCGACAAATACAATCAGCTGCACCATTGTCTCCCACGCAATGGAGCTCTAAATTTCGGTTTCAAATCGAAATCCCTTGGTGAGAGATCGGGCGATCATCGTTTTAGTACTTCCCATTTCAACATTAAGCCTACTGTGCTTAACATTATTAAGTAGAGTAAGCCAAATTACATTGGTAAAATACATTATGTATTTTCTTATGTATACATATGAAATGTATGTATGACAAAATATTTGCCTTTAAAAAGATAGTTGCCATGACTTTGTTAGTGACCCTCGTATGAAACTTCGGAACTTCTACAGAAATAAATTCCTATCTTAAAGAACAAAAGTACGGTCACGTACAGCAGTTTCCAATTCGAGTTCCATCTTTGTGGCATTAACGGAGCCATAAAGTATATTTCACAGTGTAAATTAATACATCGCTTGCGAGATTAATCATCATCAGTGTTTATTAATTTAATTAATTTTATTTATGTATATATTGATGGTGATTAATCTTGCGTGCGATGTATTAATTTACACTGTGAAGCAAAACCTTGCCTCCGTTGACGTCACCAAGATGGATGCCCCACTATTGGAAATTGCGTTCGGAATTTTCGTTTTTTCGCACATTAAGGTTTCGAATTAAAATTCTTTAATTTAGCACGATATTCTTAACGTGCTAATTTTTCGATTTAAATAAAGTTGTATTGACCGTAGAGTTACCTTTTAAATAAAATTTATATTCATACAATAAAAGTTTTTTTAAATAATATATAAATAATAATCTTTAATAAAACATAGCGCAATCTACCAACGGGAATACCACCGAGTTTGATAAGGGACGAATTAGGAAATCGGAAGAAGGATTCCGAAAAATAAATATCGCTGATATAGGAAATGGCACTGTGCAATTTTAAAAAAGAGCTAGAAATGACAAACAAATCGAACGGGAACTTGGCAGGCAGAGGATAGGTGAACGTAAACATAAACGCATGGCGCATGGCGGGGAGAGTTGACATAGAAAAATTTCTATGAATTATTCTTTATAGCCCGAATAATTGGCGCTGTTGTAGCCAACGTCACCGATGACTTATACAGTATAATCAACTTAATACGAATTTACTTCATGCCATAATCCCCTGAGTGAATTTTACATGTAAAATCATCCTATTAATTAATATGAAATGTTTTTATGTAAATTAGGATAATAGGAATAAAATTTTGAAAAAAATGCAATTAAATTTAATTTTTGAGAAAAATACAACTAATATTCGATGATCATACTGTAAAGAGGTTCATCAGCAGAACGAAAATAGCGGATCGGATGAAAAGAGTAATGACTCTGAATGTAATTTAGAGGAAGTTCCTATTCTTCTATCATCAAAAAAAAAGTCTTACAAAGTTAATGAAACCTTAGAAATCCTATAATCTTATGTGCCAAAATGATGTTCCAGATGAGATATTTCATAGCTTTTAAAATCAATAATTATATAAATAAGCAGGCGAAAGCAATCAACTATTTCTGATTAATTATCAAAAAGTTTGTATCTAAGATATGAACCTGTTAAATTTTATACTACACGCAGCGTAAATGTTACGGCAATGTGTTAAACCCTGTATTGTATATAATGACCAGGGAATATATACACTAGAATGACTAAAGTTTGTAGGCAAAGTATGAAATGGCTTATACATGTATACCACACATTTCCTAGGCATTCTAAAAGTATGCAATGGCAAAGGGCGAGCGGTCAGAGTATAGAATACTCCCGCTACCCAACATTAATTACCAAAAATTAGTGGACGATGTGAAAAAGGCTAAGAAAAGGAAAAAGGCTAATGGAGAACAAAAGTCATGATATTATCAGTTCTAACTTATGTTTGGAGCATTATTTTCAATTTCTATTTAATAATTTCTTATCTGTGCTCATATCAAATGCGAGCTGGGTGCACTCCCTATCATTGGACCTCCATCTTGACTACCATGTAGTCTTTAAAAACACCTAGTGACAGCCTTGCTGTACCGTGTTCACGATGGCCCAATTGGTTGAGGCAACGAGCGTGGTTCCTGGTTCGAAAATTTTTCCTTCCATTTTTCTAATAATATCATTACCTTATGTTTGGACCATTATCTCGAGTTTCCATCTAATCATTTCTTTATACAAGTAATATTTATTTTGTTAAAAAAAAGGGCGTCAGCGCTACTCATTTTTATGTCATGTATTTTGAATTATTTGGCGTACTTCATGAGCCTGATTTGGTTGTTGGGCATCGGGAAGGCGAAAGAATGTTGAAAGAACTTTCACACAAGTAGAAGAATATTAAGCGTCATTATATGGAATTGTACCTTTGTAAGAACAAAAATAAAATGTCAAAAGGTACTGAAGTCAAGAAGGAACTGCAGAAGGAATCTTGAACCAACTATATGCAAATCACAATTCGCTGTATGTCCCATGGACTTAAGGTTATTGTGAGTTGAAGGCGTCTGTAACAACGACATAGATTTCCGATCTGTTGCTGCCTGTAAGTTCACAGGACACAGTCAAGGAGGATTCGTGAGGTGCATGTGCAAGACCAAGTGCTTTTGTGTGAAAAAGGAAAATTAAGTGTAATTCAAAATCCATTCTAGTCTTCCTTGTTGCAACAAGTATCTAAACGCACTTCTGCTTTCGTGTTTAACTGGTAAGAACGTCCTTTACTTAATGTTGCAGTTCTTCGTTCTATGTTCAGTGCCAATAAAGGTATGTTTTGATACGTTGTCTATAATATACTTGTCATTTTCTATAATACCTAGATAATGTATAGAATGCCTAGGAAAAGTATGCAACATAATCACAAAAGCCAGATATTTTATACTTTGCCCAAAAATGTGAGGCATTCTACATTTTCCCTAGGCATTCTATACAATATCTGCTTTTTACAAATTGCCGATAACATATACTCTCTTATCGTATAGTACGAATTTCGGATATTACGAAATAATATCTTGTTCCCTTGGATTTCGTATTATGCGGATTATACTGTATAGGAAATCACCTAGAATACAACAGCCTCACATTTTTCGTAATAGCCCGAACTTCAGAACTACTAAAGACTCCAAATTATGTCAGTTTATTTAAAAAACATCCATATAAGGAAAAGAAAGCAAAGAGAATTATCTACAAATGATCAAAAACACCTGAAATCGATTTTTCATTAGACACTTTACACGACCTCTAGTATCTATCTGGAGCGCATCTAGCAGCATCTATTAATTTCGAGAATCCATTCAGTAAAACCTTTTTAAATTTTCTAAAATATGAGTGGACTGCTTGGTTTTTTGCGAAATTACAACCAGAGAGCGAAATAAGAAATGTATGTTATCTAGGGTTCACTTGCAGAATTTGTAGGTTTCACTATATTCTGTCAGAATTCCTTGCAAAACAGCTTTATCGTAAGATAATATATGGTCGCGGTACTAAGAGCGTAATCAGGATAATAATTTTTAAAAAAGTTCATGTTGACGCAAAAATCATTTAAACAAATGTTTATACAAAGAAGAAAAAGCAGAACTCTGAAATCAAATTAAGAATGGTAACACTGCAGAGATTCGGCAAATGAACTTCCAAATAAATGGATTAAAACGAGTCTCGTTTCCAAGTCTTGTTTGAGCCCGAAAGCTTCGAGTCGGCGAAACATGGCGCCTAACGAAACGATTTGACGTGCCTAATGCGCCGGATTACGTGGCCCCGAATAAATTGGTTCTACTGTAGAGTAGGACTAAAAACAACATAATTGTGTTGGCTCTGGCAATGACATGGAAGGGAGTTTTGTTTTAAACTTAACTATGGTTAAAAGGAACATGGCAAGTAAAACTGAACCATTAAACTTACCTGAAATGTTCATATAAAGTTTTTTATTAGCATGATATTATAAAGAATATAAGCATTTCTTAATCAGAATAAATCTTTTAAAAGGCATGCACTAGATAAAGCACGAACTCAGTTTAAAGATTAATTGTAATAGTAATTAAAGGGTTGCCGTCAATTGTAATAGTGGAAAAAATTATTTAAGAGTTATTAAAAAAAAAAAGTGATGTTGCTTTTAATCTATTTAATAACACAAAACCAATAGACGCTTATCTAGATAAATCTTTAAAGAAATCCATTTTCTATGTATTTTTAATATACTGAGTAATTTTTTAAATTTTACTTAACATTTATAGGTTTTTATCATAGTTGCTAAATATAGATGATAAGATATTCATTTATAAATCTAAATTAAATTTAGCATTCAAATGAGACATACCATCTTCTGACGTCATTGCCACTATTTCCTCGGAGCTGGGTCCTTTGCCACCATTGTTGTAAGCCTGCACGATCACAACGTATTGTGTGTAACGTCTTAGATCGGTAATTTGGTAGATGAGGTCTTCGGTATAATCTTCCGGAACTTCTAGCATTGTAAAACTATAGTTTTCCTGTGAATCAGCGATTTTGTAGCCGACATAATATCCCCGTATTGCTCCATTCCACAGACTCTTCTTAGGCGGCTGCAAATTGAAGGAAAGACAAGGAAAATTTTAATTTTTCCTATTTTAGATAGATTGATTTTAGGGCTGGTCGTCATTATTTGTACGTTTTAATACCTTCTGCCCTCATAAGCTTATGATATGATAATATCTTAGGATAAAAAAATCAGATTCAAGCTTCTTATTCTAAATTAAATCGAAGTAATTTAAGAACAATAAATGCGAGATTTAAAGCCTAGTATTGAAGAATTTCTCGCAGTTTTTCTGTAGCAAATTCTAGCGAATTACTTACGTGGTTCGAACATCTTTTCCCTGCATAATGATTTTCAATATACAGCAGGTCCGTGAAATCAAGAGGATAATTAAAACTACGTGTTGATATAATTGCGCACAGTAAACATATCAAATCCTCTAGAAATGATATTTCAATTTATACCGTTTCTTTATATGCTTCGCGCAACTTGCTGTAGCTTCTGTTTCCGACCCACACACATCTAAACTCTACTCCAGTTCTTGCTACTCATCACGAAGCACACCATTTCAACAGCCTCGTTGGTTATTCCAAGTGTTCAATATTATTTTCATGAATATGTGCCACTAATTCAATTTTTGCAAGTCAAACAACGCACTGAAGCTTCCTTTGACTCGTCCATATCCTGACAAACGGGTGGTACTGAGCGTCGTACCGCTATGCGTCGTCGGCATGGAGTTGTGTCGTTGCCAAAATCGTTTGAGATGCTCTTCAATGCAATGTTAGGCCGGTTTTCCATTTAGCGATTTTTAAGCGATTTGTAATGTGCAGTGACTTTTGGGCGGCTTGTAAAATCATTTTATCATTTAGCGATTACTAGGTATTACCTCGATCTGATTCATTGTAAAATATCTCGTCAAAAGAAATTGATCTTCAAACAGTCCTGCCGCTGGACGCGGAGAGCGGTGGAGCGTAGGCTTTCCACTTTTCGATCCCACCGTGGGCAGGATCTTTGTGTTTGTACCCGGAATGCGTAAAAGATAACAGCCATGTTGAATTCTCTGGATTGTGTAAATATATTAGCCATGTGAAAGCTCGCAAAATGAACTATACTCTATCCAACGAAACTGTGTCTTAAATTTCCAACTTCAATTGTTAGACACTGTTAATTTTACTATACAACGATGTACAGGGTGTTTCTAAATTATCTCCCGTTTTATACATGTTTATACTCAAAAACTAGTATAGATTTTATTCACAAAGAAAAACTCCCCCCCCCCCCAATTGCTCTTTGCGGACGACCTTGTCCTGCTTGGGTCTTCTCGCACGAACCTTCAGCATGCACTAGACCGGTTTGCAGCCAAATGTGAAGAAGCTGGGATGAAGATCAGTGTGGCTAAAACCGAAGTTCTGGTTCTTTCAAGACAGCCTGCTCAGTGCGCTCTCCATGTTAGGGGAGCCTCATTGAGACAGGTGGAGAAGTTCAAGTATCTCGGGATTGCATTCACGAGTGATGGACGGCAGGAGAAAGAATTGGATGCTCGGATCGGTGCAGCAAGCTGTGTCAGACGTGAACTGTGGCGATCCGTGGTAACGAAACGAGAGCTGGGTAACAAAGCCAAGCTCTCAGTCTTCAAATCTATCTTTGTCCCCATTCTCACCTATGGTCATGAGGCTTGGGTAATGACCGAAAGAGTGCGATCGCGGGTACAAGCGGCCGAAATGAGATTCCTGAGAGGTGTGGCAGGTGTTACCCTACTAGATAGAGTGTACAGCAGCACAATAAGGGAATCTTTAGGTGTTGAGCCGCTACTTCTCCGCATTGAGAGATCTCAGTTGCGCTGGTATGGCCACGTGATACGGATGCCGCAAGCTAGTCTTCCTAAGCAGTTGTTATTTTCCAAGCCGGTGGGTAAGAGACCAAGGGGTCGGCCTAGAACCAGGTGGCTAGACTACATGGAGAATCTGGGTTCGAGTCGCTTGGATATTACCAGGGAGGACATGCGCCTGATGGCGGAAGATCGCGATCGCTGGAGATCCTCCATAGGGCTGCTGCCCCCGCGACCCTAACGGATAAGCGGGTTTGAAAAGTAAGTAGTAAGTAAGTAAGTAAAGAAAAACTCAAAAAGTTTCTTAGCATGCCTTAATAAATTTCAATGTGCCCCCCCCCCCTCCATTTATGGCGTGAAAGACTTCGAAGCGGAACTCGATTTCCTCCCATGTTCGGGCTAGCATTTCGGGGGTGATTTCAGCGATTGTTTCATTTATTCTGTTCATGAGAGTTTCAATGTCATCAACGTTGGTCTTGTACACTCTGTCTTTCACATATGGCCGGAAGAAAAAATCCAGAGGGTTCGCATCGGGTGAGCGAGGAGGCCAAGGGATTAGCCCATTCTTTCCAATCCATCGTCCTGGAAAGTTCGTATCAAGGCACTGCCTAATTTGCAGGCCCCAGTGAGGAGGTACTCCATCTTGTTAGTAGAGTATGTTGGGCCGCAGTTCTTCCAACTATGGAATCAGGTAGTCCTCCACCATATCTAGGTAGGTTACAGCGGTAATGGTATCTTCAGCGAAAAAGAAAGGTCCGATTACTCGATCATCCATTAAACCGCACCAAAATGCTAGCCCGAAGATGGGAGGAAATCGAGTTTTGACGTCCTTCACGCCATAAATGGGGGGTACATTGAAATTTATTAAGGCATGCTGAGAAACTTCGTAAGTAAAAAAAATCACGTTAAAACCTCTAACAGTTTTTGGGTAATAAACATGAGAGATAATTCAGAAACACCTTGTATAACAATTGAAATCTGAAATTTAATTGGACACTCCCAGTCAAACTTTCGTTGGACTGTGTGTAGATATTGACTCTTTGAATTTATTACTGTATCGCTTTTACTTATTTAATAAATTTCGCTTTTCCAATTTTTTTAAAACCTATTTATTAATAAATTCATGAGAGAAAAGTAACGAAAACCCGTGTCGGCGAACATCAGCTACGGCAACCATGATTCTCCATCTGAATTGGCAAAGACTCTGCTTAGTGAAATAGATTGCATCTGACTGGCTAGATCTGAAATAGGCGCCTAAAAATGGCTTGGAAATCAAATCTAGCTAGATCTTGAAAAGTCGACTGAAAAACGCGTGGGCGTCAAAGTTGCTACTTGGAAAACGAGCCTGAGTGTCAGAGAGTAGCTGAAAGAACGAAGACGCTGAAAAGTCGTTTAAAATACGCTAAATGGAAAGCAGGCGTTCTAGATTAGCTGGTTCCCGTTTCAAAACGTATGCCTAAATAAAAACTTGATTCAATTAACGGATTTAGTTTTTTCTTTTGTTTTACCTTTTGTGTTCTGTCCGTTTTATGCATAAGCCTCTTGAAAAGACAGGATGAGCTCTCTTCCTCCACACCCGATTGTCATATTAATAAAATTCTTGCAGAGAAAATTGCTTAATTATATATGGCTATAGCAATAAAATAATTTTGGTTTTGGTAAAGTATGACTAAAAATAATAGATAATATCTATAAATATTTTGAATGCCATAAACCACGGGTCGAAATAAAAGTTTTACTTCATCTTCTTAATTTGTTGGATTTCGAAAGGAACAAATAAACCTCTAGATAGTAATAAGCAATCATTTTCTAATTATTAGCGTAACTTCAATGGAAAATCAAGCAACAATGATCACCGAAGGAATCATAACTTGGCGATTAAAAACCGATTTTGAAATACTGCAGGAACTGCTAGAGGTAGGCAATGAAGGACACAACTATTTGGTTCGGAAAGGATACTGGGAAATAAATCCATTAATATTTGGAGCTGAGTCCTCGGAAAAAATCTATACTAACAGCTGCGCATAAAGGTGCCTGCGGGACAGACAAAGAGCAAGCTAGGCGCTGTAGACTAGAGGCGACTGGGAAACCGCTAAATGGTCGGATGAGTCGCATTTCCTGGCATTACAACGACAAAGGGAGGAGAAAGCACCGCGGAAATGACAGAACTTTTTATTCTCACAGATATAGGATCGCATTTTTAAGGAGCTGTTTTATCTGCATTGACGATGACGATATGTTTTTTAATATTAAAACATGAAAAAATCTCCTTGCATTTGGGGGAACTGAGTCTTTCTCTTTCGTTTTGAACTCAAGTGAAAATTAAGTAAATGAAAACTTCATGGCTTCATACGAGGTAAAAGGAAAGGTGTATACAGGGCTTCACAATGATAAATGCAAGTCTCACAGGGACATTTACAATCAATAAAATTTCTATTCGAGTTCACTATATTGTTATATGCGATTATATACATCATAATTACTTATATGCTTCCCCATAAAATTGATTCATGTAGCTTGATTTATGAACCAAGGTTTCAATATACGTAAATGCAAGCAAACATGAATATCTATAGCATGACTCAAGTCCATGACATATTGGACTCAAAAGAAGAAGTTCATCCCCCCAGCCTCTTTTATCAGCGCTAGTTAAAATCGAACATCTCCCAATCTTCCGAAAATGAATATATCGGGCAAAGCTACAATCCAAATCAAAAACATTTGCATATATAGAGGAAAATCAGCACAATGAAGTTATTACAATTATGAATTTATTATTTTTTCCTTTAATTGATTCAATTGATTTTTATCATGCTTTTACTACAATATATGTTGGTTTGTTAACTTCCGCTTTAGCTAAAAAAAAAGGATTAAATATTAATACAGTTTACCGTAGCTATTATATTTGAAAATGAAAACTCATTCAAAGATTTTGCATATTGAAGCATTTATTCAGTAACTTTTGCAAAAACACATGAACTATCAACCACACGTACATATAAAATGTACTATTCCAAGCTTTGCATACTGTGATTTTTTTTAAATTGAGTCATTTGCCAACAATTAAATCCTCCAAAATGAGTGGGTAAAAACGATTAACAATTGAGCAGAAAAAAGTTGCAATCGCACTGCATGAAAATAATATTAAACAAACGGATATTGCTGACCACCTGAAAATAAAGCAGTCAACTGTTAGCAGAGAAAAACAACAGGTAAAATTAGTTGAAGAAAAAGTGGAAGAGGAAGACCCAGGAGCGCAAGCATCAAGGAGGATAGGCATCTGGGACGAATTGTGATGCAAAACAGATTTAAAACAACATGGGATTTTCAAGAGCTATGGAAAACTCAAGGAACAACAGAGAGTTTGAGACAACTGTCTACAACAGAGTTGGAGAACTTATGTTTAAATCAAGAATTATTGAACAAAAGCCTCTGACAACCAAATTGCAACGTACGGCAAAAAGGAAGTGGGCAAACGTGCGTAAGTCCTGGATTGTAATGGACTGAAATCAAGTAATTTTTTCTGATGACAATATGTCTTGTGTGCCAGTTGGAGAAACTGGGCATGTTTGGAGACAAAAGCATGAAATGTTTCATGCATTCTGCATTAAGAAGACAGTCAAACATCCATCTAGCATTATGGTCTGCGGATGAATAACAGCCGAAGGACCAGGAAAATTTCGGTTTTTGAAAGGAAGAATAAAATCGGAAGCTTACCAAGACATTCTTGAATATGGACTCCTTTCAACAATTGAAGATTTCTTTCCGGACAGTAATTTCATCTTCCAGCAAGACTTAGCATTCTGTCACGAATCAAGATCTACTAAAGAATGGCTTTACAACCATGAGATAAACGTTTTACCTTCGGTTGAAAATTCGTCCGATTTTAACCGAATTGAATCTGTTTGATGTGAAATGAAACAAACAATTCAGCATGTGGATCCTCAACCAAGAATTGTAGATGAGCTAAAACCTATCATCCGGAATATTTGGGATAAATATTCTGTTGCAAGATGCAAAGAATTAATTGAATCAATGCCAAAAAGATGTCAGGCAGTCATTCACTCTAAAGGTTACCCCACTAAATATTAATATGATTGTATATTATTTTGTTTTTATTTGTTTATGCAAAAGTTATTGAATTAATGCTTCAATATGCAAAAGTTTTTGAATAAATTTAGCGCATAAAGCTTAATAACTTGTTTAATGCTTGAATAAAGTAGAAACTGTATTTAAAAAATGAAGATATTTCAAGCGGGTAATCTTTATATATAAAAATTCAGGCTCAGGGTGCGTCTGTAAATGTTCTAAAAACTTTTGAACCACTTATCCGATTGAGCTTATATTCGCAACATATATTCATTAGGTCCAGAGTAAGGTTTACATGTCCCCAAAGTGAGGGGGGAAGGGGTAAAAATCATATGTCTTGGTTTATGTTTGTTTGTTTACTCAAGAGATGGCGCCAAAGTTTGTTTATCTTTTTTATATAGATCTTTCCCTTGAAACCGAAACTGGACTAAATGCGCAGAAGCAAGACAGCAAAAAAACTTCCGTTTTCCTCTGGATGAGTAGTATTGTTTGCCAATGACATATATTAAAGATAGACTCTGAATCCTATTGTTAACAGCGGCAAGAAGTGAAGCAAATTAAGCCATGACAGTTTTGGGCAGGAGTCAGCCATGGAGTAATTAGCTGTCTGGCTGCTTTGTTTTTGAAAATTTTGGGCCCGAGGAATAATTAATTCAAAACCATTCCTCAAAGTTGTTCTGCATGGTAAAAACTGTACAAACAGACACGAAAAAGGACCAGGAATCATTTTCCACGAGCATAAATCAAAAATACGTAACTAAAATGAAAATACATTACTGAAAGACGATCGAAACGACATTGAAATTGAAACCATGAGCGAAAAATTGTTTATAAAATATAATAAAATACTTCAAATACAAAGTAAACGAAAAGATAAACTTATCACTCCGTGATCGGCGTGTAAAATAATTATTAATCAGCTACTCTCATGTTTAGCCATGTGTTTGCATCATCTTCACTCACTTTCGGCCATGACAGTTCTGGGATGGAGCTTCAAGTTACAACAATTGCTTCGGAGTCTATCTTTAATATACGTCATTGGTGTTTGCACATTTCAAGGCAGGAAACGCAAGTTTTTTACTGTCCTGCTTCTGTGCAGTTACTCCAGTTTCGGTTTCAATGGAAAAGTCTATTGGCGATTTCAGCTGCCTACAAAATGGCGGATGAAAAGGGGAAGCATCATTGTTGAGATATAATACTAACAATGATAAATGCTATCACTGACAATGGTAAACGCATGCTCTTCCCCATTTCATCCGCCATTTTGTACGGCACCTGCAGTCGCCAATATCAAAATTCAGGGTGCGTCTGTAAATGTCCTTACAACTTTTGAACCACTTATCTTTTTGAGCTCATACATGCACCAGATGTTGGTTAGGTTCAGGGTAAGATTTACATGTGCCGAGTGTCAGGTTGCCCCAAAAGGTAGAAGGTAAAAATAATATTTTGCTTGATCTGTCTGTCTGACATGAGCATACGATATGCGCGGACCAACAATGTATGTCATGTCCTACAATGCAGAGCAAAGTTTCTGCAACAATAGGCCATAAAAACTACTTTGGTTATGGTCATGGATGAAGAAATACAGGATGGGAAACTCCATTGTTTAAAGCGTGATTTATTTTTTTTCACTGGCGCTCTCTGGCCATTTGCGTTGGCATTACTCTCTGTCTAGCAAACGACTTTACTTTTCCTTATTGGCCTCGATGGCTCAGGGGTTGCGTGATCGCCTCTGATCAACACCTCCTAGACAGAAGGCCTGATAACGGAAACGTCATACATTGGTACATCATCATTAATCGACCAAATTTAGGGCTCATTATTGGTAGAAATAGAATTAACAATGGTCGACTAATGGTGATGTAACAGTGTATGACGTTTCCGTTATCAGGCCTTCTGTCTAGGTGGTGTTGCTCTGATACCCGTAGATGTGGCTTCGATCCCGGCCGAGGACGACGAGGATTTTTTCAGGGGGAAAATACTATTATATAAAAGAAAGAGCGAAAAATGTATACACTCATTCATTCATGTTATTATGAAATCTCCAGAACTATGAAGCCTACAAACTTAAAATTTGGCAGGTATATTTCTCTGGGCTTCTAGGTGAGGGTGATACATGGATCAAATCTAAGCAACATTTATCTCTTTCATATTTTTCTCTGGGGCATTGTTTTTGAGATAAAAAAAGTTGAAATCCTACCTGCAGGAAACAGTTGTTTGGAATCTGTGGAGACACTTAAAGACATTGGTATACGAGACACCAGTGGGATCTGATGAAGACCTGGTAGCCGGAATCGCCATAGCTGCGGACCAGATTCGCGAAGAACCAGGAACTTTTGAACTTTTTACGTCAGTCCATGCGGCGACGTTGTGAAGCATGCATTCATGCCAGTGGGAGTGAATTAGAAAACTTATTATTGATGAAAATAGGAAAGAAAATTCCACAGCCTGGGTTCGAACCAAGAACCATCTGCTCACCATGCAGACGCGTCAACCAATTGCGCCACTGTGGACATGAAAGCATTAACGCTATCTACATGTCCTTAGGGCTGGTTGGAGCAGTACCCACTTCGCAGGCTGGGACTATCTTTCCTACTGCGTATAATCGTTAAGGATTAATAAATGAAAGATCTTAGGAGGATTTATTTTCTTTTTTTTTCCACGCCAAACCTCAGATGTTGAAATTATTGATGAAAATAAGAAAAGAAAATTCCACAGCCTGGGTTCAAACAGGAAGAAGGTTCCTGGTTCGAACCCAGGCTGCGGAATTTTCTGTCCTATTTTCTTCAATAATTTCAACATCTGAGGTTTGGCGTGAAAAAAAAATAAAAAATAAAAAATGAAAAAAATTCCTTTTAAGACCTTCCATTTATTAAGCTAGATCACTTATTTACATGTTTCATAAAAAACAAGTCACATTAATGTACTGTATGCAATGTGTTTTTTGTTCTTTTTATTATATGATTGACCATGATTCTGACATGGTCCAGAATTACAGGTTGAGTGACATACTTCGTCTACGCGACGTCCAACGTTTTTTTATCTCAAAAACAATACACAAAGAAAAAAATGAAACAGGGAAATGTTGCTTAGAATTGATCCCTCTATCGCCCCCCATGTTTGTACGCTACCCTGTATACATAAACATAAAAAAAACTATATTTTTCTCCGAGCGACGCCGGGTATTTCAGCTAGTTCTTTCTATAAAGTGATAATAACAGATCATTATTACAGTTTCATGTAAGTATAAACGGTAGTCAATATATCCTATAAATGTTGTAATATTACATTGTTATAAGTAGTGTTTAAATACGATTAAAAAAATATAAAAAATTAAGTTAAAGAAAATTAACCCATAAATTAAAGAAGATGCATAAAGAAAGGAACTGGCCTTGATTTCTTTGTGTATTGTGGAAGCTGGATTATTTAAAGTTAAGCTTAAGATAAAACGTTGAGAAACACGGAAGTAGAGTGCATTTCTTCACCTTTAAGAAATAAAATGTGCAACCACCACCTTGCAAATAAAATTGCCCACTATTTTACGAAAATAACCGTGTAACATTTTCAAAATTATAAAGAAGGTTTTTAAGATAACGCAGGAGTTATACGATGCAAGAAAGGCATAATTCATATGGAAAAAAAACACTTTGTCATAAAAAATATGTTAATTCTCGTAACATTAAAATGTAGCGACTTTATAAACTGCAAAAGAGATCTTGCTCAACATAATGAAAGCTTCAACGCTATTTCAAGAAAAATATAGACTGCGTTGTTATTGTGATGATAAAAATTACAACAGTATTTAATTATTTGCCAATATAAATTTTATATTAACGAGCCGATTAGAATTTTGTAATGAAAAATTAGTAATTTTTGTAATGAAAGTTAGTAATAATTAAATATAGTGAATGTATATAAAAAATTTTTAAGTCTGTTGTTTTTCACATCGTGTTGTCTTCATATAGATGACATGTTCATTATCCAAAGTTTAAATTATTCTTTTGATCATTATTAATTGGTTTAGAAAGGAGTTTTATTTGTCACTTTATTCATTTATTACTTCAACGTATATCATATGCAGTTATTAAAGTTATACAATAAATTAGAAAAATATTAATTACTAGCAGAGGACCCGGCGTTGCCCGGGATAATTACGCTTGTAGGTAAACAGAACTACCTGAACAAGCTAAATTAAACCTCCAAATTGGTTAAATAATAACTCAATCACTACAATATAGAGCGAAGGGACTATCCATTCTAAGAAAAAATCCGAAAGACAGGAATTTACCTCTTCACTGAAAAAATCCATTCTAGGTGATATACCGGGACTTGATTTACCGAAAAAAAATTTTTTAAAGGCTCACAATGGATGGACCTCTCCAAGGATGCCTTCTAGTTTAAATAATTTTCTACTCACGTAATCTAATTTTAGATGTACACTTCGATGTCTTGAAGCAAAAATTGGCCATTCATCACTTTGTGTAGTCTAGCGGTCGCCGATTCTTCTGTTTACTTGCTTACCATTTGCTCAATACAGCACGGAGCTAAAGGAGTGCTTCCTCTATCGTTTTTCACTCTTTCTCAATAGTCTGCTAACTCATTATCTCCAGTTACTGATCATTTTTAAAGATTTTCAAGAAATTGTTAAGTACTAAGAATTCTCTTTTCTAAGAAAAGCCTGAATAACAGGAATTCTATGCATTGAATTCTATATTGCACAAACTTTGCATTGCATTATTGATCATGAGACATATATTGTTGGTCCGTGCAAAGTGTTTGTGAATTGCGTGTTGATACCATTGTTGATACTTATTGTTGCAAAAACTTTGTCTTGCATTGTTGGTCATGAGATATTTCTTATTAATATGCCCTGCCATAACCATGAATATCGATTTTTTATCAATGATTATTATTTTTTCGAAGTCTGAAGTAGACAGTGACCTTCCTCATGCTTTGAACGTCATGTATGCAAAATTTTATCAAGATCGGAATAAAACTGTAGATTTGTATAAAAAACAAACAAACAAACCCACAAACAAACCCACAAACAAACAAACATCCTTCTTTATATATATAGAAAGATAAATACCTTCCAAGATATTCGCAGTACGTCGGGATCTACCGCCTCTATTTCAACATTTTGAGGAGGTCCTTCTGGAGCTAAATTTGAAATATATAGGAAGTTAGTCAAAATTCGATTTTCAAAGAATGTTGATTTTAGTGAAAAGTTTCAGTGAATTTTTTGCAGGAAATTTAATTTCTGAAAATAATAATTTGAGAAAATGAAAAACAAAATATCGAAACTGAATTTTTAATACGGGCAGTAAATTTTACCACCGAATTTTTTTTTTAAATAAATATATGTCAGACAATTGAAGAATATCAAGTCAAATTATATTGTTAAAAGGTACACATAATCAAAAATCAGTTTTAACAGATAGTAGAACTGATAGAAATAGCATTTTGTACACATGGAGTTTGGTTTCAACCTATCCGCACAGATTTTTGGTCAATTTCGTCGTATTATGATTTTATAGTCTACTTTGAAAGTCATAATGAAAGAATTTCCGTCATTACCATTTAATACTACAGTGTGTATGTAATTAATTCTTGAATATTTTGCCAATTAATAGCTCCTAATTTTTATGATGATATTCATTTTATAAAATTCAAAAGAACTGGCATTTGTTACATTTAATCTTTCTTTGTAATTTAGACATCTGCTTTTTTACTTATTCAAGCTTATTCTGGAAACTGGGTGAAAAGAATTATACATCCCTTTAAACGGTAACTTCACTTTGCGACATACAATTATGTCCTTTCATGCAAGTCCTTAAGCTACGGAATGCAACGTCGAAAAGGAATCAATCGTCTAGAAGTAGAGTGAAGCTCTTCCTGTTTTTAGAAAAGAGCAAGTTCCAGATTTGGCGAAGAATTTACCTAATCCGTGCATTTTCCCTTTCCATCAATTTTTTTACTTAGAGCCTTGAATTAAAATTTGTACCAACAGAAAAGTTACGAAAAGAGATTTCAACATGACTTCCTCAGAACATGAAGCATTCTTTAACTTTCTGGGTGCTACTGAACTTGACGTATCTTTCAGTTTCAAATTATGAGCCCAAGTTTCGTCCCCTTTAGGGATATTAACTTAAAAATTCATTTTCACTAAAGAACTCTTTAGGCTATCTTTCTTGTTAACAGATAAAATTTGGAAACCAGCAACAGGATTTTGATGAAATTCCGCTTCATGAAGCTGGGAAAAACTTAAGAATTGAATGCTGTTTAGTTTGTGCTCTTTTATGTGTTTGTTTTCAAACGAAAACAGTAAGAGATTTTACTTTTTTAAAAACAAGTTCATTAATGCCGTTAGAATAATTCCATAGCCTCTCAATGTTTGAAAAAGTTTATTTAATCTCTTTTCATACATTTTTACGTTCCCATTTATGATAATGTTTTTCTCCTGTTTGATCGATAACTATTGTAAACTGATAAAAGTTTAACGTTTATCGAAAAAATGAAAGCGGCAACTATTTTGAAAAGCCTTTTCGTTGCAGTCATGCTCGGCAATTTATAAAGAATTTATTCGATAAAACCTTGCAATACGACAACGGCTTCTGCTTTAATTCATAAAGCGCATAGCTTCGTTGGTTTTAATTGCTTTCAAAATATTCCTCTAAAGATTAAAAAAAAATAGTTTTCGATTTCAAACGAAGACTCTTCAATGCAATAATTGACACTTGAATGGAAATTTGTTGGCTACAAGGTTGAAAATATAGAATCGACGGATGGAAGCGGAATGATAAAGTGAGAAAGATGGTTATCAGTCGGTAGCAATGTAACCTTACCTTCTTCGCCGAGGGCGACGGTAACGACGTTGCTGTATCCGCTCCGTCCGACGCCGTTCTCGGCTGCCACTCGGAATTCATAAACAGTCGCCGGCTGAAGGCCTTTCACTACGCGGCTCGTGGTCGCTCTCTCGATTTCCAGGATGGTTGACCTCGCTTGCCACGAATCTACGTAATTCGAATCGACATGTTTGTATTACCAACGCATGAATATATAAATATATAATGACACATGCCACCAAGAAAGGTTTTACGAGCAAGAGGGAAATGAAAGCGAGAAAAATTAGCATTTAATTTTAAAGACTCGGTGAAAGATTTAAAGAGGATTGATATAAACATGGAACAAAGATATGCCACAGAAACAGGAATTGGCGAGGTTGATATCGATCTCATTTTCCTCACCCACTCTAAGACAAAGCTCTAAAGTTTCTCTCAGTAAGGGACGAAAAATTTTATCGTCGGGAGAAGGATCGGTTCATTCTAACTTATACATCTTTCAAAAAAATTTAATGTTAACATTAAAAATAAGGAATAATATTTAAATGAGTAATTACATTTAACTAGTTAGGTTTCCAAATATTTTCTGCTGTTACTGGTTACTTGAAGTAAATGCAAATATAAACAAAAAATTTACTAAATTACAAATACTAGCAAAACAAAACCTTAAAATTCCATATAACACTAATAATTCTATTAAATCATGCTAGATCTCACTACTATTAATAAAATCGATTTATATGAGAACAAAGTAGTATACATGCTAAACTGCGATTCATCGGCTGCACCATACGCAACTACAAAACCCGACATAAAGAACATATTAGGGCAATAAAATATAATACTAACTTTACCATCTGTGTACAACATATTCTAAATCAACGACACGTTCATGGCCCCATAGAAAAGACAATGCAAATATTTTGCTCCATAAATACAATCAATTCATCCTCCTAATTGGAGCAATATACATATATAAAAACATAGTGTAAACAAAAATAAAATGATGATTTCCCAAATTTATTACGACATACACACCTTAACGAATCAATTTTTACAAACACAGGGTGTAAAAAAACGTAGGCCAAATTTTCAGGAAACACGTGTAGATCAAGAAAATATGTTATATCGACATGGGCCTGGAAACGCTTTATTTCCATGTTAGAAATCATTTTCTACAACTTTTCATTAATTACATTACTCATTAAGAGAACGTACCAGCATAACACATGAAACTCGTTCTTACATGGAATGTTCAAAATGCCCTCCGTTAGCATGTTTACATGCATCAACCCACCGGCGCATTAAATCCCGGATGCGCTGATATATACCTGGAGAATGGCCTATTATTAATGAAATTGTATATTGTTTCGCAGCCTTCCACAATACAGGCAAGAAGACTCTCTGCGTCTTGTACCAGGGTTCCATATATAAGATCATTCAAATGCCCCCATAAATAAAAGTCTAGTGGGTTTAGGTCCATCTCTACCCATCTCGACGGAGAGCGTGGAGGACAAGGAATTGGTCCATCTCTACCTATCCATATGTCACCTATCCGTATGAAAATGAGTTCTAACATGGAAATATAGCGTTTCAGGACCAACATATTTTCGTCCTCTACACGTCAGGAATGTTTCTTGAAAGTTGGCCGTACCTTTTTGTTACATCCTGTATATGATCAAAATTCTCCATAAGCAACAATCTAAGCAAATACATTTTCCAACAATATAAATATACAGGTCGCCCAAAAAATAACTTAGTCACTTTGAGAGCTGATAACTGTTTTATTAATGAACAGATTATAATGATGTAACGAGTAATGTTACCAATCATAAAATATGCAAATAAGGGATTTACATTTTCCATTGGCTAACTTAAACCTGGATATGGCTACCTTTTTCTTCTATCACCAAATTTAAGCCGTTAACGATATTGAAAACGGCAGACTGCAACATTGGATGTGAGATTTGAGCTATATCTCTTCTCAGAGAGTCTTTCAGGTCACAGAGAGTTGTTGGCCCGGTAAGATAAACATACTTTTTAGAACTCCCCGTAACCAATAGCTGCACTCTTTGGCGGGCAAAAACCTATTTAAACTAATTAGCATAAATTAAATAATAAATGATATTATAACTGGAGATAAGCCTACCAAGCATCAGGTAAAGGTTGGACTTTCAACCATGACAACTTGGTTGTCTTTAAGACACCTTGAGACAGCATGGTTGTCCAGGTGTCTGCGATAGCCCAACTGGTAGAGACGTTGGCCATGAAAGCCGAGGTTCCTGGTTTGAACCCAGGTCGCAGAATTTTTCCTTCCTTTTTTCGATAGAAAAATCTTTACCTAATTTGCATGTTTTATGATTGGAAACATCTCCGTATTATGCCAATATGAACATGTTAAAATTTCATTATCTGTTCATTAATAAAACCTTTATCAGCTCTCAACGCGAATAAGTTATTTTTGGGCCACCTTGTACCTAGCGTGAACCTTTGCATGCATGATAAACTAGAAGTTCCTTATGCAAAATGTTCAAAATTCAAATTTTAATGGTCTAAACATCACGAGATGTTTGCTACAAAGCTGGCGGAAAACGTCATTTAATCTCAACAATTGCCACCGTTTTTTCGTGGCATAGCGCAGTTGTGATAAGCTTATCATTATGTGATAAGTTCATAAATGACGTAACGATGCGATTTTTTTAGACCCTAAATTTTGAGTTTTAGACATTTTCGATATGGAACTTTTGCTTAGATTGTTGCTTGGAAACATTGTTTCACACTATGTTATTATTATTCTACACTGTTACCTTCATTGTTGATTATCTCCAATTTTATTATATAGGATGTTGCTGAATGATCTGTTCAAACTTTCTGGATGCGTTCCAGGGACCAAAATAAGCAGAAAGTGTCATAAGAACATTTCCCTGCTACAATAAAGCTTCTGAGTGGAAGTCATGCAGAGAAGTTATAACGGGTTGCTTTTACTGAATGAGCGGACCATGTAGAGTTTATTTTAAAAATTACATTTTAAGATCAAATTCTATTTTAACTTTTATTCAAATGTGTGCTATTTCATTACTTGTTGATACAAGAATAAATTGAATGAACATAGCGTAATTTTCTAAACAATTCCAATAATTAATACTGTAACCAGAATTTCCCGAAAATTATTATGGCGTTGATCCTTTTTTTGATTTTGCTTCCTCTCCGAGTAAGATCTTTCCATCACCCTTTGGTAAATATAACTTAGCCCGTAGATATAACCACCATTGGTATTTACATGTATATCAAAGCTCTGTGCAAGTCAGTTTATTGCCTCAAGCCTTCTCCTCAACCCATTCTTGCTCACACCTGGCCTTCTGACAAGGAGTATGTCATGTTGATACAGCTCTATAACAAAGGTCCATTCCCAAACCGTTGTTACGAGGACTATTCAACATAAGCACGATTCGACTGCTGCGAAAGTGATTTGTCTTCCTTCTTGTTGGCCGACCATTCAGTAAGAGTGATGGCCTATGTTTTCATATCACCTAACTCATACATTTTTTTCTTCTTTAATCGACTTAAAAACTCATGATTTCAGAATATACTACAAAACATCTACACAACGGAAAGCAGCTGTTAATACAGATGGTTGTTAACGATCTATGGTAACAAGTTACAGAGGACCAGAAAAAAGTGGGAAACACATTTCGTCACCATCGAGAGTATTAAATTTGGTAGCCATGCATCGCAGTTTTCTATACAGGAGGCTGGAATGCAGAACGCCAAGATCAATTTGTAACCACTCCTGTTGATACGCTTCCCAAAGACCCTGGGTAGTAATTGTATTGTATTGTTATTTTTTGGCCTACTGCTTCGCGGTTTCATTGAAATTGCTCAATGAGATTTCCATTTGATGCATTACATTTGAATGGGATGTTTGCAGAATGGCAGAAATCTCTCGTACGTCCTATGGTTGTGCCACGTTGGAATTCACGGGCTCTGTTGAGCAACCCATATTGCGCCGGTATACATGCAAATCGTAAATGAGTCCACTAAGGCAAGTTTCTTTTTTATATAACCTTAAACATCATTGACTTGTACGACGCGTGTTTTTTTAAGTAAGTACCATTTTGTAATAAAAACAAAACTACTACATGTATATAGTTTCAAAAATTGGTAAAGATTCTAAATTCCACATAATTTTCAAGTTTATTTTAACGCTTGTCATAGAGCTCAATGATATTCTGCATGCCCACTTCATAGAAGTCTGCCGCCGGTGAGGGACATGCTTGACAGGCGAATTCGACGCCGCCCTTCAGCTCCAGAAACACTGCAACAGCTCATCCAGGCACTTACTGAGGAATGGGACCAGCTTCCCCAAGATCACATCCGTCGACTGAAACGGAGCATGCCTCGAAGGTGCATGGAGGTTACTGCAGCCCATGGTAAGCATACACATTACTGAGTGGTGCAAAAACTGATCCCTGGAAGAAACAGGGCATTCTCCTCACAACGTCCAAAGGACATTTCACTTTGTTTTAGGCAGGGGTCCTGCAGTTTCCTGTTTTTTCTTTATGTTTCTTCACCAGTTGTTTCAATAACGCATTCTATTTTAAATAAATCGTCTTTTAATGATCACATACAGCGATTTTGTCCATATTATTCGTAGTTGCTTCTGAACGCTGCTTAATAGAAGTGTTCCTTTAACTGTTTTGAGCAGTGTAATAAACATACGAGTGTCCCGTTATTAAATTAACTTTAGTTGTAAATAAATTCATTGTTTCTGCTCACGTTGTACAGTATTATGTAAATATCAAGCTATTATAAGAACGTCCATTTAAAATACATTATTTTTATTGACTAAAGTTAACTTTCTTCCTTTCGGATATCTCCAGCCGTCTTTATAAATGAAATTCTTTGGATTTTTTAAACTTCTAACAATGGTTTTTAGACAATGGTTTTTTTTTTTACCTTTAATGGCTATAATGTTGTCTTTGTTAACTTAATATACAATATTATAATTTCTTTTCTTAAATAATATTTACATATTTTTCTTAATATTCATTTCTATTCAGTATTTTCTTTTAAATATTTATTAATTACATAGTTCCCTTAATCTTTTATTTTTTTTCCTTTTAAAATTTGGTTAAATAGTAAGTTGCTGTCTATTAATTCAAGTTTATTTATTATTTCTTTTGGATAATATTTATTTAGCATAAAAATAATTAAATTTTCAATTATTATTATTTTAACTCTTAGCACTAATATTATAAATTAATTTACATGTTTTTTCGAAGTTCCCAATTGCTTGTTTACTTATTAAAATATATTCTGCGTATTTGGGAGTTTTTAAAGCATTCTTGATATATGAGGGCGAGTCAAATGAAGGTGTGCCAACCCATCCCGCGCAAAAATGTTTCGATCCATTGTTTGCGTCGCATGTGCATAGCACACAGGCGTCTCATATTTACGACAATGATACGTAGGTGTGAGGATAAAAGGTGTTTAATGCTCTCACACGCTGAGTTGAACACAGTTGCATAACATAATGGACGCTCTAAAAGATGAATACCCTGGTATGGTCAGGTTTCTGACAGCTGAAGGTGTTTCCTAAAAAGGAAATTAGTCGAAATTGGCCACTGTGGAGCGTTGGAACAAACGGTTCAAAGAAGGACGTGAAAGTTGCAAAGACGATCCAAGACTCCACGTCACTAGTGTGGTTAGGGAAAAACTGGAAAGGTTCTAGTGGGAAACGCTGCAACATCCACCATACAGCCCCGACCTCTCGCCTTGTGATTTCCACTTTTTCGGGCAATTGAAAAAACAGCTCAAGGGAACCAGATTCGTGTCGGACGATGACGTGAAAGGGACAGTTACAGACATTTTGAAGCAGCAATCCAAGGAGTTTTATGAGAAGGGAATCACGCGACTCGTTAGTCAGTGGGACAAATGTCTAAGTGCTCATGGAGACTACTTTTAAATAAAGTACTCCGTTTGTCATATATTCGCGTTGGCTCAATTTCATTTGACTTCGATTTGGCTCGTTTCGATTCGTAAGAATAGCAGACGACGTTGGTTAATAAGGCATTTCCCATAAAAATATTTGCTGGCGTTTTTTTTTTTTTTTTAAGCTAACAACGTTTAGTGCTTATTGTTATGAAATTATAAATAAAGAATTAATGCTACACATTTGTCTATTTTTAAATAGAATTAAATAGATTCTATTTCAAAACAACAATATCTTCAAAGTAATGATTAAATTTAATTATTTTACTAAGGTTTTTTTTTTTATTAATTTGTGCATTTAATTATTTTACTTTAATTACTCGTATAATCAAGTTTATTTAATTAATTAGTTATTACCTTTATTTTATTTTGTTTATTGTATTTGTTTATCGTTTAATTAATCTGTTCTTATTTTTTATTTTATTTTAATTAAATTTGTATGGATATAGATGAAACGATTGCGTTTTGATTGAGTGAATGGAGATTTCCGCGTGCATTAAACATTGTTGACGCAATATAGAAATACGGCCAGCCGATTGTTGGCACAAAAAAAACGAATCTTTTTTATATACACAGAACCAATGACGTATATTAAAGATAGACTCCGAAGCAATTGTTGTTACTTGAAGCAAATTGAGAAGCTCCATGCCCAAAAATGTCATGGCCGAAAGTGAGTGAAGATGATGCAAAAAACATGGATAAACATGAGCGTAGCTGATTTATAATTCTTTCACACGCCGATCACGGAGTGATAAGTTTATCTTTTCGGATACTTTGTATTTGAAGTATTTTATTATATTTTATAAACAATTTTTCGATCATGGTTTCAATTTCAATTTCGTTTCGGTCGTCTTTCAGTTATGTATTTTCATTTTAGTTACATAATTTTGATTTATGCTTGTGGAAAATGATTTCTGATCCTTTTTCGTGTCTGTTTGTACAGTTGTACGCAGAACAACTTTGAGGAATGGTTTTGAATTAATTATTCTTCACGCCAAAATCTTCAAAAACAAAGCAGCCAGACAGCTAATTACTCCACGGCTCATGAGTAATTACTGCCCCTGTCATGACTCAATTTGCTTCACTTTTTGCCGATGTTAACAATAGGATTCGGAGTCTATCTTTAATATACGTCATTGCACAGAACAGACTGCTTTTGTTTATCCGTTGGCATATTGTTGGCGCCAGGTATATTGTTGGCGCGTGGCTTATTGTTCGTGACAGCATTGTGGAACAAACAAAGAAACAAACAAACAAACCCCAAGTCATTTTTATATACAAGGTGATTCAAAATTCAATGTACAACTTTTAGGGGAGGTAGTATGGGTTAATCTAAGCAAAATAGTTCATATGATTGGTTGGTTTGTTTGGTATTAACGTCCTTTTCAACTGCCATGGTCATTTCAGGACGGCGTTATAGGTGCCGCAAATTTTGCCTCGCAAGGGTTTTTTAACGTGCAGCCAGCAAACGATTACACGGGACCAACGGCTTTACTTCCCTTCCGAAGGAAGTGCGTGATCTCAGGATTTTACCCCTGAAAAAATCCTCGTCGACTTCGGCCGGGGTCGAACCCGCGTCCTCGGGCATCAGAGGCGATCACGCAACCCCTGAGCCACCGAGGCCGATTAGTTCATATGAACATGGATAGATATGAACAAAAATAAAAATGCCGCCACCAAAATCAACAAGTTGAATAGGTCAGGTTTTATGACACCTAGGATAATAAAATTTGGAGGAATAATAGGGTGCATAAAACTATGTATACCTTTAACATTTGATCGAATTCCAACGAATAGTTTCCAAGTTACGCATTCAACATCCTAACCCGTGCTCACATGCGAGTACTAACCAGCACGTGTTAGGATGTTGAATGCGTAACTCGAAAACTACTCTTTGGAATTCGATCAAATTTTAACGGTATACATAGTTTTATGCACCCAATTATTCCCCCAAATTTCATTATCTTAACTCTTATAAATCCTGAGTTAATAACTTGTTGATTTTAGTGACAGCATGCGAAGTGACAGCATGCGAAGTGGGAATATACTGTGGATAAAGACATGATGCAAAAAAGACGAACCTCTTGTCCACAAACGTTTTAATGGGCGAATACGTATTTCGATCTCTTTGAGATCATTATTCAACGCAAAATAGGGAAATTAACAAAGCAAGCTATTTTTAAGAAAAGGCATGGACCAATCAACGAACACGTCGAACGTCCAATGGGAGAGTCAATCGACACCTCGTACAAAAAAATAAAAGCGCGGACCTAGGAGAGATACAGATTCCATACAATTGGAAAGAGTTATACAAAATCCAAAATTATACAAAACAAAATTACCAAAGTATACAGTACAGATTCAAACAACTGGCAAAACTTATACAATAGCAAAAAGGTTAACAAAATCCAAATATACATAATAAAAATTCTAAACTATACAATCTAAAAACTTCTATTTATCAACAAATTACAGTAAGAAAACTAAATTAAAAAAGTACAAGGAAACAACCAAAAAATTAAGAAATCTTAAGCAACTTTAATAAAATAGAATCACCGAGGGGACTTGAGTCATTGTTCAGCAATATTCCGCGGTCCTTTTCCCCGATCTCCAAAGTCTCGTATGCGTCCAATGATTTCCTGTTCCTTACAGACCTAAGTAAACGGCAATCCTTTAACAAAACGGCGTGGCCCGTTTCAAGCATGTGCTTGGCGACTGCGGATCTCTCAGGACGACCAAACCTGGCGTGAGCCGTATGCTCCTTGAACCTAGTTTTTATGTTGCGGCACGTGGCTCCTCGATAGGTCTTGGGACACGACTGCTATATTTTGGATGCGTGCGATTTCAGCGTCAAACCTACCCTTAGACAAGGGGATGTTTAAAGCTCTATCAACTAGAAGATGAAAGAGGCCAATTTTTGGCTCAAGACTTGTGTATATGGTCTTCCAACCAATGCTGGAGCCAAAAATTGGCCTCTTTCATCTTTCTAGTGGATAGAGCTTTAAACATCCCCTCGTCTAAGGGTAGGTTTGACGCCGAAATCGCACGCATCCAAAATATAGCAGTCGTCAATGGCTACAGTTCTGAATTGGTTAAAGATCTGGTCAGGAGAAGAAGTTTTGTGAAATTAGTTAGAGATTCCACAAAACTCAGCAGCAAAGAGGATGCCAAATTCAGATTGCCCATTTCCTATAATAGCGGACTCAACGTCAAATTACAGGTAACCTTTAAGGAAGAACAGCTGTCCATAGTATACAAAAATCCGAATACTTTGAAGAATCTTCTCGGAAACCCTAGTGACAAAACTCCACCATTGTCGCAGGCGGGAATTTATGAGATATGTTGCAGCCAGTGTCCCAAGACCTATCGAGGAGCCACGTGCCGCAGCATAAAAACCAGGTTCAAGAAGCATACGGCCCACGCCAGGTTTGTTCGTCCTGAGAGATCCGCAGTCGCCAAGCACATGCTTGAAACGGGCCACGCCGTTTTGTTAAAGTATATAATGCCGTTTACTTAGGTCTGTAAGGAACAAGAAATCATTGGACGCATACGAGACTTTGGAGATCGGGAAAAAGGACCCCGGAATATTGCTGAACAATGACTCAGGTCCTCTCGGTGATTCTATTTTATTAAAGTTGCTTAAGATTTCTTAATTTTTTGGTTGTTTCCTTGTACTTTTTTAATTTAGTTTTTTTACTGTATTTTGTTGTTAAATAGAAGTTTTTAGATTGTATAGTTTAGAATTTTTATTATGTATATTTGGATTTTGTTAACCTTTTTTCTGTTGTATAACTTTTGCCAGTTGTTTGAATCTGTACTGTATACTTTGGTAATTTTGTTTTGTATAATTTTGGATTTGTATAACTCTTGCCAATTGTATGGAATCTATATCTCTCCTAGGTCCGCGCTTTATTTTTTTGTACGAGGTGTTGATTGATTGGTCCTTTGGAGACGCTGACGTTCGACGTGTTCGTTGATTGGTCCTTTGGAGAGAGTCAACGGCCCCTCTTTTTCTAATAAATAGCTTGCTTTGTTAATTTCCCTATTTTGCGTTGAATAATGATCTGAAAGAGATCGAAATACGTATTCGCCCATTAAAATGTTTGTGGACGAAATACGTATTCGTCTTTTTTGCATTAGTGACAGCAGTTTTATTTCTGTTCATATCCCAGTTATCATTCAAATTCGGACCCATGTTCATATGAACTTTTTTGCTTAGAATAACCCATACTATCTCCCCTAGAAGTTTGTACAATGAATTCTGAATCACCCTGTATATAGATGTAATTAATTAAAATTAAGAGACTGTCAGATTTTACAGTCTATATGAGTGTAGCGGTGGTGTTCTGCAAAAAATGGCTTAACGTTGCACATTGAAAAAGTGAAAACAACTACTTTTACTAGACAACACCACCCTATCATCAATGACTGTATTCTTGATCATGGCATTATTTTGAGAGATGCCTTTATTTGTGACTTGGAAGTGATTTTCGACGCGAAATTGTCTTTTGAAACATTTTGGATAGAGTCAGGAGAGGCTTTCCCTCTTTAAGACAAATTTGTTGGATTCTCTAATCTTCAAAATTTTTCCAAAATGTTTGATATCATTGTTCTTCCTATTATTACTTAAGCCTCGCCAGTTTCGTCTGGTTGTTCCCAGAATTATCTTAAATCTCTCCAGTGAGTTGAAAGGAGATTTGTTCGCATCGCTTTTTTTAGATACATAAATAGAGACTATTCTGTTTCATATTCTTTAACTCAGGTGGCCAGGCATATCCGTACAAGCAAACAAATCCTCTTTCACTCTAATGATTTCTTTCCTTTTAAACATTCACGTGGCTTTATTAATTCTACTCTTAATTTGTGTGTTGTTCATTGTCCCATCTTTCCCATTACGTTTTCAACGTCTTCGTTTTCGATCTTCTCTTTTTGGGTGTTCTGTTTTATCTTTTATTATTAAAGATTTCAATTCTTTTTTGGATTTTTTTTAGATTTCGATATTATTTGTCATCTTCGTCATTGTAAAAATTTTTTATCTGAAATTAGATTTTACTTTTTTCTTTTTAGCACATTTTCGTAGAAAAGTGCTTATGTGATCGTTTTGTCCAGCTGTCCGTCCGTCCGTCTATAGACAATTTCAACAATGCATTGCGTTGCAATAGAGAGAGTGCATGTATTGAATTGCTGGAAGACAAATTATCCTTGCATTGGAGAAAACGCATCTGAGCACATCGGTTCGGCTCTGCGCGTGCTCTTAACGTTAATGAGATGGTGCGCGTGCAGGATGCAATTGATTGACGATTATTGAAAGGGCAGATCGGTCTCTAAGGGTGTGTCTAAAAAGTCCGACCGGTCGCGATCCTCGATTCATAAAGTAACGACCGTCGCGATGAGCGTTTTCATAATGCGACCGATCTCGCTAATCGCGACCACACTCCAACGCCGATCGCGGTCGGCTGCCTCGGTGAGTAGAATCAAAATGGCGGACGAAAGCAGAAAATTCAAGTGTTCGACTGCCCGATACGTAATACATATATTTTGCAGAAAGGAGATGGAGAAATATGATGAGGAACCTTGCTGCGACGCCATTTTGAAGCAAAATGCTCACGACCGCGCTGTCATGAACGAACAAACGGAAGCAAACGGCCGCCGATCGTACCACGTAACCTGTTGGCGACCGGTCGGACTTTTTAGACACGCCCTTAATCAAAAGAATTCTTTTGATGAAAAATAGAAAAGAAAATTCTACAGCCTAGGTTCGAACCAGGAACCTTCTGCTCACCGTGCAGACGCGCCAACCAATTTCGCTACTATGGACATGGAAGCATTAACGCTATCTACATGTCCTTAGGGCTGCTTGGAGCAGTACCCAGTTCGCAGACTGGGACTATCTTTCCTATTGGCGTAATATTCGTCTGAAAAATCCTCTTAGATCATTCAGATGAACCTTTCCTGGTTGAACCAGGCTGTGTAATTTTCTTTCGTATTTTTCACCAATTAGTTAGACATCTGACGTTTGGCGTGAGAAAAATCCTTTTAGATCATTCTTTACTTATTTTCAAAATTTTTTTATTCGTAGGGAGTTTATTATGATATTGAATTAACCATAAGATAACTTATCCATTAACTTTTTCACACTCTGTTTTCACCAATCCATTAATAAGATACCCCCTTGAAAATTTCCTATAACCTTAAAAATATATCAAACAAATCGTCACGACATCTCATGAAGGAATATACAAGAGTAACTAGTGATAGCACATATTGGTCTAGTGGCACGTGTACGTGTAAGGATGTCTCATGAATGAATATAATGCGTAAATAATGATAATGGGAATTGTTTAGTAGTACGTGTTTTAATGGTACCATATGGTACCTTTGGAACTTTCAATGCTAAGATATAGCATGTAATATATCAAACAACTCGTAACAACCTGTCATGAATGAATATAACGAGTAAATAATGATAGTGGGGAATTGGTTTAGTAGCACGTGTCCTAATGGTACCATATGGTATCGTTGGAACTTTCCCTGCTAAGATATGGCATGTAATATATCAAACAACTCGTAACAACGTGTCATGAGTGAATATAACGAGTAAATAATGGTAGTCGTAATTGTTTAGTAGTACATGTTTTCATTGTGCTATATGTTACCTTTGGAAACTTTCAATTCGAACAAATGGTGTGTAATTTATCGACCAACTCGTTACGAGCTGTTAGACCTATTGTTATCCATAGCTTATTTATATCAAGAGCATACTGCTGTTAGGCTTATAAGTATCTAAAACTAATTACTGTGAGATATATTGCTAATTAGTAGTATTTAATCGCTTGCTTCAACAGTAGAGGATAACGTATAAACGCTTTAGTAATTAATATGAAAAAATAATAGATGCTTACACATAACGCTTCAGCAATTGAGGCTCACTTCGTTTAACATTATGTGGGAATGCCTATAAATTAAAGAACTTTTATTTTTTCAAATATGTAAAGAATAACTTCACTCTCCATTTAACCTTTCAATTCTTTAAGTTTATTTGTTTAAATTCTCTCTATACATTAGTTTACTTAAATAGTAATTTACAATCCAGTTTTCATATTTATATATTTTCTCTAAAGTGTTTTAAAATGTTGGTTAATTATATACAGGGTGATTCTGAAAAAGTGTGTACAACTGTAAGCAAAGACAGAGGTGACCAGAATGAACATTTTCTTTTAATACAATGTGGATACGAATGCAACTAACTGAAATATACACAGAAATAAAAATGCCGCCACCAAGATCAACAAGTTATACACACTTTTTCAGAATCACCCTCAGGTTTTGCGACGCCTAGAATAATGAATTTTGGATGAATAATAGGGTACATAAAACTCTGTATACCGTCAAAGTTTGATCGAATTCCAACGAGTAGTTTCCGAGTTACGCATTCAAAACCTAACTGTGCTCACATGCGAGTACTAACCAGAACGAATACTAACCAGAACGAATACTAATCAGAACGAATAAATAAAGATGCTGAATAAAAATTAAGTTGAATATGTAAATATTTTTTTAAGAAAGGAAATTATAATATTGTATATTAAGTTAACAAAGACAACAACATAACCATTAAGAGTAAAAAACCATCGTTAGAAGTTTAAAAAATCTAAAGAATTTATGTTATAAAAACCACTGAAGATGTCCGAAAGCACGAAAGTTAGCTCTAGTCAATAAAAATAACGTATTGTAAATGGACGTTGTTTTAATAGCTTGATACTTTAGTTGTATAAAATAGTTTTACTAAACAATGTTTCACTTTAAAACTCGGCCAGAGAAAACTTAAATTAAGGCTGATAGATAGAAAATGTTTTCGCTTACCTTGTTTCCGCTTATACTGTAACACATATTGGATAATTTCACTATTCCCGTCGAAAGGAGTGTTCCATGACAGTTCCACTGAGCGATCGCCCAAATTTTTAATTATCAATACTTCCGGAATGTCTGGCGTTTCTGAAATGATAATTAATCCCTAATAAGGTTAGTCAGAAATATTTAACTGACAAATTAGGAAAACACGACTTTAAAAATGCCATTATCACGCATATTATTGATTAATATTCTGGGTGTCTTAAGCAATTAAAATGTTGATTACTCATTGAGAAAGCAAACCACATTAAAAAAAAGACTCTAATTTTTAACTAAATAGTTATTAAGCTTAAACTAAAACTCTCAGACTTTAGGATGAATCATTTTCCCCGCAGAATTTCACCGTTATAATTTTTATTTAACCTAAAGCGATCTAACAAATTATTGAGCCGCTGCACTTGAGTGTCTAGTTGGCTCCGTTTCAAGACTCGCTACATCCTATTGAAAATGAGAAAAATCTCGAAAATCAGAACAAGGGAATCCACCAAAGAGGAAGCTGCCTAATTACAACTTCAGAATGACTGAATTTATTGAACCTCGAAATATTCTACTCAGAGTTCAAATGAGAAATTTTCAAAATGAACTGCTTAAATTATTGTAAATTGCATCGAGGGCTCATGTAGATGACTGCGATATTGCATGAAAGTGATAGAAAACACAGTCGAATCGCTAAATCTGGATAATTAACAAGAATTAAAGAGGCCAGTGATGAAGGATTCGGAAGTTGGACGAACGTTATGAGAAAATTGGAATGGAAAATGAGCACGCTCGTACATTCAAGAATTGGATTTACTCAAGCGATTACATAAAAACACAAAAGCAAGTTTAATCAGAAATTTTAATTAAAAGCAAACAAAGCTAAATATCGCGCATTAATACAATAAAATGAGCAAACAAAACTAATTTCTTAATAAACTTAAATTCGTCTAGCCATGGGATTGTATAGTAATCAGCAAGGAAAAAGTGAATTAAATTTTGGTATACCCTGGATAACCGTTCTTCCACAACCGCTGGACAAACATATGGAATATTTTGAAATTCAGGCAGTCCATCTATTATATAAGCACCATGTAAAATATACTACGTTTATATGTCACACTAATCTATTTGCATATAATCAAGAGATCTTGCAAAATTTTACAAGTTAGTTAACGTTTGTTTAAAAGTATGGAATATTATTTTGTACTGTACATATGTATGAAATATTACATAATTTCTGAAAAGTTGTCAAAAAATAAATAAAGTTGAAAAAATAGCCATACTGTGATAAAGAACCACATCATCACAAAATTAATAACATTTTAATTGATTAATGGCTCTAACAAAGAAACTGAGCAATGAAACAAAAAATGATAGTTTCAATGTGGCAGCAGGGTTAAAAACAAAATGAAATAGCGAAATTAATTAACACGTTCCAGGGGATAATTTCCAAGACAATAAAAATATTTAGGACGGTACAAAAGATGGAAGATATGCATTGTAGTGAAAACTCGCTTAAATACATCACGACAGAATCATAATCCGGTAAAAATTACAAAGTCTAATCGGTTTGTATCTTCAGAGATCATGAACGAAGAATCGAAAAATGCAGGAAGTAATATTTCCGACATTACAGTAAGACGCAGGTTGAAGGAAAAGGGATTTCAATCGAGGAAGGCCAAAACAAAACCGTTCATGATAAGCAATCAAAAGCAGTGCCATGGGCAAAGAAACACAACCCCTTAATGATTGGAGGATAGTGATGTTCACGAATGAGTCCAGGAATTTGGTGATGATGCTGAACGTTTTAATTGATAGCCACATGAAAAGTTCCATCCAGACTACTCGCGTTCTGCAACTGAATTTCCAAATGACATGATGAATTGGGAAAGCATGACCATTCAAGGTTTTGGAGCGAAGGCAATCGTTAATACGGAGTGATTCAGTCAATTACGTACGATTCTAATGGTTTATTACTCAGGAACTAATAAACAGGAATTTCATATAGATCTTACAATATACCTTATACGGAATTTCACACCTCACATCTGTACAACACGACGAAGCCTGAGGGTGAAGTTTTGCAGCACTGCGCCTCGTATCTCATTGTCAACCAGTGCACAAGATTCGGTGATTGCCCGACAGACATCTTCCATAGTGCGGGGGCGTGTGCTGAGCACCTTCTCCTTAAGGAACCCCTACAGAAAGAAGTCATAGGGGTTAAGGCCAGGACTAGTCGGTGGCCAGCTGTATCCGTCGTTGAAGAGGTTTGGGAAACGGTTGGAGATGACCTTGTTGTTGAATTGATGGGTCAATTGCTGCATAACATGCATTTTATTAGGAAGAAAACATCTGCAGATCTTTGTGCAGTATTCCCCATACTGTCGTGTAGGGTATGTTAGTCTCTACAGAGAGTCTGCGGACCGATTTTCTCGTTGGTGACTCTACTACGTTCGCACGAAGCTTGCTCCATCCTTTCTTCTTACCTTCAACATGTCCAATGGATTGAAATTGCTTCACGAATGTTGTTATCGCGTTGCTGGACGGAGCTTTCTTTGTTTTTAAACACTTTTTGAAATATTCACTTCACTTTCACAATTGACTTCGGCTCGAAAAACCATTCCACTAAGCGTGTTTTCTGATCAGTGCTCAGGATAGGTGCCATCTTGGAATGACGTATTCATACGCGGTGTAGCCACCTGTTCATTGAAATTCCAATTTGTAATGTGTATTGTAAAATCTTTATGGCATTCTTATGTTTATTAGTTCCTGAGTAATAAACCATTAGAATCGTACGTAATTGACTGAATCACCCTGAAAGCTATTAAATTTTGTTGTATTATTTTTTTGGGTAGTGAACTTAAACTTTTTCTCACCCTGTTTGTTTTTTTCTTTTTTTTTTGGTCAATAAAAGTTTATATTATCAAATTACAATATTAATTTGGTATTTTAAAACTTACCATTTTAAATAAACTAGTAAACAAACAGTCCACGAAAAAAGCAGTGAACTTAGACCATTAGCGTGGACCGTATTATTTATTAATTGCAAAGTCAAGACTACTGAGAGATTGAAATCACTTTTATAAATAATGAAAACTAGCTTAGATAGTTTACTTAAACAGTGTTGAACCAACCATATTTGACCATACGGATATCTCAGTCCAAATATTTTTATTATTAATAAATTCATTATGACCTCAAATATTCTGTAACACCTTGCTCTAATTGGTATATATAACTATCTTTTGTGATCGATATTACTTCAGGGCTTCGTTTCATTAAGCGTTAAATTTATTAATTAATTTATGGCTGGCACATTATCATAACGCGAAATTAATAAAGTTTGCATTTTTTTTCTTCCTTCATTATCGTATAACCTTCTCTCGTAATTATCAATTTTCTAAAATATTTGAATAAAACTTCTAAATACCATATTAAAAATTCAATATTTTTAATCTTCTGGTCTGTTTTCTTTTCTAAAACATATGCTAATCGGCTACTTCCTGTTTATCCTGATGAAAATTAAAATCGTCTTTTTTATGTACATAGACGGAGGGAAATGAAAAGAACGGCTTCGGCGCAATTTTACTTTGAAAAAAAAATATTAACGCAGAAGAAGATGAAACGGAGCAAAGGTTTCTGCGGAATATTTATTCAAATTTAAACAATATTTTTTTAACTATAGAAGCTTGAGCGATTTCAAAATTAAATATCGATTTTAAGAAAGCCGAATTTAATAAAAAAAAAAGAATACGCTATGAAAACACGGACAGTGGATTGGAAAACTTTTTTCCCCATCTATCCATCGAGTTAAACTAATTGTAGAAGAACCTGATATATAATTCAATAGCGTGTCTTCGACTTTCCTTAGAAGTCTTAACAACGTTATTATTAAGGCAATAAGGTCTATGGTGGAATCATTGGAGATCGATTGAAAAGAATAACAATGGCATAGAATGTTCGATAATTGGTTTTTAACGTTTTATCGACACAGGCAAGACATTTATGGCATTTCAAGAGTGACTGCATGAAGTTGTTATATTTTAAGCTATAAATATGGAAAAGATGTAAATCTAAAAAAACTTTAAAGTACCTTTTACGATCAAATTTATCTTGGTCGTAGCAGTTCCATAAGAGTTGCTTGCTCGACATCCAAATTCTCCGGAATCATTTTTCATAACCGAACTGATCGTCAATACATTGGTGAGAGAATCCGATTGAGAATTATTAACAATTCTGACCTGTAATCTGATTAAAAAAAGATAAACAAAAAATTGAGTTGAAAAAAACGACAGAATTTCGGAACTTGGTAAATAATTTAGAATTAAATGTCAATGGAATTTAGACAAAGAAAATAAATTCTAAAACGTAAGAAAATACAACAAAAAAAATTCTTGATTTTGTGTTAAATTACCACTTAAAGAAAGATTACAAGAATGTTTTATTAATTTTAAGAAAGGAACGAATTTGACTTTATTTTTGATAAGAACATTTATTTAAGCAAATTAGCTTTATTGTTTATTTACTTTTTTTGTTTTTTCAACTTCTGTTCTCTGCAAATTGTAAATTATTTCATTGTTTCTTAAGAAAACAAAACCAGGCATAATGAGAGAGTTTTGAAGATGAGAAACATTCAATTATAAATACAAAGTGTGTTTGGTGTTCTTGCACTTTCAAATGAAATTGCCTTCCCGTCTTGCCCTTTAACTGAACTTTATAAGCAAATATGTAGTTTAGAATAAAGCGACCGTCTAGAATTTAGCTGAAGATTTATTAAGACTATTATCTTATTTTACTCTTTAAGAGTTCTTATAATTATAAGTTGTTGAAAAAGAGTACAGTTCAATAAAAATACCAGCTAAAATATATACGAAGGTTGTTCCGAAAGTAAATTTCGATATTTTTTTTCACACTGAAACTTTATTGCCAAATACAATTCAGCATGTTATCATGAACTATACATCTTGCACTATTTTTCGACATAGTCGTCACCGACATTGAAACATAGTAGCGTGCAATCAGTTTGAAGAAAGAGTACAAACTATGATGGCAGACACACGTGTACAGACAACGTGGTCGCATCCTAGTTCACCAGTCAGTAAAACATTCAAAGTGTCACCCTCCGCAGGAAAGATTATGGCAACAGTGATCTGGGACGCGAAAAGTGTGATTCTCATTGATTTCCTTCATCAAGGGACCATCAATGCGGCACGCTACTGCGACAGCCTCACCAAGCTCAGATCCGCCATTCGACGAAAGAGATCAGGCTTCTTGAGTGAAGATGGTGTGCTCTTGGACGACAACGCAAAACCACACGCAGCAAGGCTCATACAAGATCAAATAGCCTCGAGCACGCCTGCCTGCTGCTATTCTTTCTTCAAACTGATTGCACGCTACGACAAATGTCTCAATGTCGGTGACGACTATGTCGAAAAATACTGCAAAGTGTACAGTTCATGATGCCATGCTGTATTTTTCTGGCAATAAAGTTTCCGTGTGAAAAAAAAATGAAGAAACTTACTTTCGAAACAATTCTCGTATTTATACCCCTTACAAAATTGGAAATCTTATCCTGATAGAGCACTTAATTTTGTCTTATTGTTCTAATTTTTTGCATACATCTCGCGAATATGTCATTATGTCCCTCTATACTATGATATATCAATTTAAGAAGCGTAGACCCACTTTTGTATCCAATATTAGTTTGAACGTGGCGTAACTTCATATGGTATTGGAAAAATTCTGGCAAAAGTCGACCACACAGCTAGACAAATGAATTAAGTAATTCCTATCGATTTTACGGTTGTGAAGGTAGGTTGCGAAAATCCCTCTTCAGCTCCTCCATGAATATTCTACGAGGGTCACTTACGAAATCTTGGCAATTATTTTTTTTTGCAGACAAATGTGTTATTATAATATTTCATAATATACGGTACTTATGTTCTCAGAAAGTATTGTAGAAAAGGAAGAGTAAATATAAAAAAATTCATCTATCGTAATAATGTTCAGCACAATAGTCTGCACACATATTAACACATTGAGAACCTTCGAAGTAATCTCCAAATCAGTCATCACTTTGCCGCGAACGATGAGGAAGGCAACGAATACCATCAGCTACTCCATTGTCCAATTTGGTAATCTCGCGTCGCACTGCGTTGGCAATGTCTTCACGTGTAGAGAAGCGTCTCCCACGCAATGGAGCTTTCAATTTCGGTATCAATCGAAATCGCATGGTGGCCGGTCCGATGAGCACTGTCTGACGAAGCAATTTAGGAACTGTTCTAGTCATGCCATATAAACTTTCCCCAAACCATGATAATTGTTACATATGGTCAGTCTGCATGGTTACCCATGACGACGCATCCAAAGCCTCATACTATTTTTATTAAATCCTGACTTTTCAATCTGGATGGTGTGTTTAAAAATCTTGATTCAATTGACCTTATTAATTATTAATGATCCAATGGGGCAGTTTTTTTTTTGGCCCATAGAAAAAATTCAATTGAGCATCTTTGCTTTTTCTAAGATATTCTGTTGTTATTTGTTTCATTATGTCGTTTATGAAAAACTTAAACACTTGCTTTATTGAAAATTATTGATACACCTTGAGGAAATCTGTTAAAAATTGTAAAATGGTATCTAAAGAGTATTTATGAGCTACTCTGCAACAAAATTCGTCGAGCTGGGACTGGAGCATTACCATCTTAGTACCCCGCATCTTTTTCAAAATTTCTATTTTCGGTCAAACAGCTCCGCTCAATATCTTGTGTGTGAACAGGCGATTTACAGACGTTGAGTCAAAAGTAGTGGCCGACTTGGGAGGGGGGAGGTGAGTTTGACGAATTCTGGGCAAAGACCACTTACCACAAGGGTATATCTCAGTTTATTAAGAGAAAAAGAGTGGGAAGAAAAGTTAGTACGAATTTGAATGTCATAGACATTGTGCCACCTGCGTCAGGCAGTGTAAAAAATATGGCAGAAAAATTGGTGATACGCGGGCTCCTTCGTCACTATTGGAAAAAGGAGAGCAGTGCGCGAGTAGTAGCAGCCGAAATTTGCAGGGTAGAAGGTCAGGGTGTGACCAATGAACGGACAGCACGACGGTGGTTCTCCCGCTTTTTGTCTGGAGACATGGGCCTGGAAGATGCGCCGAGGAACGGAAGACCCAAAGCAGTGGATGACGCAGCCCTACGGCAACAAGTGGAAGCCAACCCAGGCAGCACCACCCGTGGACTAGCGGAGGACATCGGGACATCACAATCGAGCGTGGTTCGACATCTGCACCCATGGGAAAGGTCAACAGGAGCTGCCGAGTTGTGCCCCACGAGCTGAAGCCCGCGCAAGCACAACAACGGGTGAAAGTGTGTCGTCAACTGCTGGAAAAAATCGAGGTTCTGCCACATCCAACATACTGCCCCGACCTGGCACCTTCCGACTACCATCTCTTTCGGTCCACGGCATTTCGCCAGTATCAGTGAGGTTGAAGACGCCGTGCGTGACGTTTTCGCCCAGAAACCAGAGGAGTGGTTTCGCGAGGGCATCCGCTAGCTGGCTGATCGTTGGATGAAGACCATCGAGCATGATGGACTCTACTTTGAAGATTAGCAATGAGTTGTTCCCGTCTGGTGCCCATTTAAAAGTTTGCACGGAGATCGGTCACTACTTTTAACTCAACCTTTGTACATAGTTCTCTTGGTGATTAACAGTTTCTCGGTCGGACTAGTCTACACTCATTCCGTGACATCATCTCGCATTAAAACTGAACAGAGTATAGGTGGCGTAAGAACATAGACTTGATTGAAGACTAGTCGAGAAATAGGTTTTACTAGCTGCTTTACCCGGCGTTGCTCGGGCTCCTTTTTGATGAAATTTGGCAATTTCTGTATGTGAACATTCAGTGAAATTGTACCCATGAAAAAGGTTCGTTTTTTAGCCATTTTTTCCAAAAGGCCGAGCATTCATTAGCCATTTTTTTCAACAGGCCTTATATTTGTTACCCATTTGTCATTGTAGGCCTAATATTTATTAGCCCTTTGCCACTATAGGCCTAACTTTTTCAGTCATTTATTTAACTTTAGGCCTAACATTTTTCAGCCCTTTTTAACAATAGGCCTAACATTTTTAGTCATTTTTTTCAATTGGTCTAGCATTTATGTCCTTTTTTAATTTAGGCCTAACTTTTTTAGTCCTTTTTAACAATAGGCCTAACAGTTTTTAGCCATTTTTTTCAATTGGCCTAGCCTTTTTGAGCCTTTTTTAGCTGTTGCTTATTTTCCAATTTAACATTTTTTAACCATTTGTTTCAATCGCCCTAACATTTTCCATTTTTTCGTTTAGTACTAACAGCACTGCAATTTAAATAAGAAATGTGTGCGTGCCTCGTCTAAGCTACATGACGGGCACATACTCCAAGCCTTTTCTCTTTTAAATTCTAAAAGTACGTGGTTTTCGTCTTGGGCTCGTCATTTCCGAAAGTGTGATATTTTTCATGCCTGTTATTGCCAATTAAAATTTTTTTAGGGGGAGGGTTTGGTCTCAACATTCTCGAACCTATTAGTCCGAATTCAATGCCAAGCTTATCACGAGAGCTCAGGTAGGAACTCGTACGAATACCATAAGCAGAATTTGAAACTGTTGAAGCACTCTCGAGGTTTCGTCTGACATACAGACTGGCAGTCAAACAGATTCTCAAACAGAGCGAAACCAATTTAAGCTTTTCAGCATATCATAATGAAGCTAAGTTTAGACTAAATTTATTTCCTGCATGCAGCACCATGAATAAAATGATTGTAATATTCCGAATGTCTTTTTTCTTTTTCTCACATTTCAAATTCTTTTTCTGAACTGTCAATTAGCTTCAAAAGATGGCGTCGTTTATTCCACTCTAAAAATACTAATCTCGTTTCCTGCGGGAGAGGTTTTTCATTGAAACTGAAAATGAAAGTAAAGGCCTTGTCTGAATCTAACGCACATATGGTGCGAATCTCAGTTCAAAAGTTTTAAGAACCTCTTCAGACATACGCTGAATTTTCTGAATATAAAGAATGAAAACAGGATCTCAACACTTCAAAAAATTTAGCGGAAAAGAGGATTAAAACATCATAAAGCAACCGAATGCACGATGGCGTAATGGCCGAAATCTTCGGAGGAAAGGGAAGGATTTAGGATCCTAAGGACGTGCGAGTTAAGCGCCATCCAATGGCAAATTCCGTCAGTGGGCAAACAATCAAACAACAAACGTAAAATGAATTTTATATAAAAGATTAATATTTTTTCGAAATCTCATGTAGACAGTGCTCTTCCTCTAGTTTTGAAGGTCCAATGTGCCCAATTTCATCAAGATCGGAATAAAACTGAAGATTTGTATAAGGGACATACAAATAAACATACATACATACATACATACATTTATATATATATATATAGAGAGAGAGATTTAGCCAACGAATTGGATAACCAGGAAAATGATGTAAGTTTAATAAATCAAAAGCTACAGAAACTAGGGAAAAGTGTTTTTCTTGTTTCCTATTTTACTTTATTAAAAAAAAATTCATCTACCATAATAATATTTAACACAATAGATTGCACGGACATTGATTTGAGGGGAAAAACAGAGTAAAAAATGCACTATAAACGAAAAAATAACTTCTCATAATATTTTTTGTGAACTGAAGTTAAAACGTTGGGGCGCCCTTTGAATATTTAGAATCATTTGATTAAATTTGTATTGAGCTTTTAAATGATTCTCAATTAATAAATTTATCGAATATTCTTTTCGTCTTTTTAAATTTATCGAATATTCTTTTCGTCTATTTAAGTTATAAAGTAAATAATTTTTTTTCATTCTATACTTAGGAAATGATCATTCTATATGATCATTTGAAATATTCTAGATATTATTTGATATAGATTATTAAATTGATACTGAATTCTCAAACGATTCAAATAGCGCCACAGCGCTTTTATATCTATTCTCAAGATTTTTTAAGAAAAATATGCATTATTAAATTCTTTTTCTTCTTTTCTTTAAATGAATTATTTTCTCTAATTTTATTATGTAGAAAAATTCAATATTAAACGCGCCGCCACAAATTTAGTATGTTTTTAATTTTATGAATTCCTATGAAATGAGAGGCACCAGAAATTATTTTTTACTTTTCATTGCATCTTTTAAAGTAGCAATGGGTGTTTAAAAAGTTGTTTGTTTTTTTTTTATTTTTATTTTATTTTTTTATGTCTTGGATTTGTGATCAATTTTTAATCCATGCTATTTTATACAAATATTTGATAATGAAGAAAACCTGAACATGTAGCTCACTCCCATATTCAATACAATACAAAAAAGTTTAACTTTTTTAAAAATGGCGAGAAACTTGAGTGGGTAAAAAGCTGTAAATATCTTGGTGTCATGATCTACTCCAAACTAAACTGGAACGACCAAGTCCAATACGCGATCAACAAGGCAGAGAAAGCGAAGTTCAGTTTCAAATTTTGAAAATTTTTATACTGTATTGTATTGTCACCGGAAATGAATCAGAGTGCCAAATTTGGAGTCGTTTGATCAACGGGAAGTGAGTGAACAATTCACTGCATAAATTGGAAGAAAGAAAGAAGCTGTGAATTAAATATTTGTGTCTGAATGTGTTGTATTATTTATTAAACAACCTCCAAAATTTCTCAAAAAAAAATCAAATGTTTATTTGTTTGCATACGTAAATAGATTTTTTAATTTTAAAAAATGTCAAATTTTTAAAAATGGACCTATCATTTTTAACGGATTACAAATTTTTGATTTAATGTCGTTGTTATTTAAATTCTGCTTTCTCTCGATTTTTTTTTGAAAACTTCTATTCTTTATTAATTTCATAATACTATTAAGTTCAGATCTTATTATTGAGATTGAGTGTGCAATTTTTTGGCATAAAATTTTGAAAAAAAATTTCTCAGTTAAATATCTTTTATGGGTTAAATAATCCAAAGTCAGTATCAAATGTTACTGATATTTCATTCTTGTATAAAATTGCTCAGAAAAATGCATTTATCTTGCACAGGACAATTGAGTCCTCAGAATTCGACATGCCTTTCAATGCGTTTAATTATTTAAAAAAAATAAAACTGACGAACATAACAATGACATTATAAGCGATCATATCTTTTTTTTCCCTTTTTAAGTGTTAGTAGATGAAAGATAATCTTTTCCGATCACTGAATGTCTGATACGAGTGGCACGACAACTAATGAGAGAAAGACGATGTTTGTTTAGTCGGGATTTTATAGTTATTCATAAATTTTGCTTTTTAAAGGAACCAATTAGATGTGAAAGAATAAAGAGGATTAATAAAGTGGAATGAATTGATTATCTGCGAAAAGTCAAGTGAAAATAAACGCACAGGGAATGTTAAGAGGGGTGATCAAATGATAAGATGAGTTTTGGGAGGAGACAAAATCAAAATTTAATGGCACAGAGCCATGCAGTAATATTTGCTCTACGGAAATTAAATGAAGCGTGTACAAGTCTTCCAACGAAACTCTTTAATTAAAAAGAAAAAGAAGATTAAAAAGTTCACAAGTCTTGATTAGAAAAAAGGCATTAATTAGAGTAACAACAGGAATATGTAACAGTTAAGAATTGCAAATGAGTGAAATGATCAGATTGTTTCTTTTTACTTAATGAATTAACAGAATTGAGAAAGTGGCTAATATCAAAATATGTTAAAAATTTTAAGCATATTAATTTACAAATTAAACATATAGAGCCACAGAGCCATCAAAACTGTATAGATCATAACAGACAGATAGAACTGGTAGCTCTAAAGTTTTTAAGCAGTAAAATTAAATTATTATTATATTTATTCCATCATTTATTTATTTATTTATTTATTTATTTATTTATTTATTTGGCTAATAACTGTTCCAAAAAACGTTAGAATCGTCCATCTAGGGCCGGTATGGCCTTAGGCCGACGGGGTAGGTCCCTGGATGGGGAACAAGAGACAGTGTAAAACAGTAATGTAATATAAATCATGTTGAGGGGGTGAGGTGGGAAGGGGAAGGGGAAAATTAGATAGGCGGGTGTGTTAAGAAATAATTCTTTATACGAGTTTTAAAGGTTGCGAAATTCGGGGAAATTCGGAGATCTGGTGGTATAGAAGACCAGAGTCTATTGCCTGAGACAGAGATGCTTTTGAGTTCGTAATTATGCGTTATGCGTGCTATTTGCAAGGAAGCTGAGTGTCGAGTATTGTAAGGAGGTGCGTTATTGATTGTAAATAAGGGCTGAGGGAGGGAGATTAAAATATGATTGTTGAGTATCTTGTATATAAAGATTGCAAGGTTTATAAAGTAGAGTTGTTCAATGGGTGTGATACCCACTTGGTAAAAAGATGAGAGACAGGGGCTGGTTTGCGTAGTTTTAATAAAATTCGAACGAACCATTTTTGTAGTCCGAATAAGCGTAAAAGATTATGATTAGTGCTTGAACCCCAGAATTGATGTCTAACAATGTAACAAACTCAGCAACTACACACTCACATGCCAAAAGTCATGGGATAGAAGTGGACTATTTTTCAAGTGGCAGTAGCATCATGTGCAAACAGTATAAATATGCAAATCAGTGTCAGTAAGTTTAGTTACACAGTCATGAATAAGGGGTGAGGTGTTCAGTGTGACAGTGGCGACACGACAACAGCTATCAGAGTTCGAACGTGGCCTAGTATGTGGAGCACGACGTATGGGTCATTTAATATCGGAGGTGATTCAAGAATTCAACATTCCACGGTCCACCGTTTCAAGAGTCTAACTTGAGGGCATTACCTCCCACCATGGACAACGCAGTGGTCGACCACACCTTCTCAATGAACAGGACCAACAGTGTCTGAGTAAGATGGTCACCTCTAACAAGGCAACTGACACTACGCCAGATGACATCAGATTTTAACTAGAGCTGCATCGATGCGAACTGTGCAACGATATCTTGTCTCCATGGGATATGGAAGCAGAAGACTCACGAGAGTTCCTTTGCTAACAAAAGACATCGTCAGCAACGTCTCTACTAGGCCAATGATCACATCGACTGAACACTTGACAACTGGAAACGTGTGACCTGGTCTGATGAGTCTCGATTCCAGCTGAACGAGCTGACGGTAGGGCTCGCGTGTGGCGCATACTCCATGAGGCCATGGACCCAAGTTGTCAAGCATGCACTGTGCAAGCCGGTAGTAGCTCCGTAATGGGCATTTGTGGGAAGCTCTTCAGTCGGAATGGTTGGCAATGTCTTCAGATGTCTTCCACCGACTTGTGGAATCAATGCCATGTCGCCTTGATGCATGTCGCCTTGATGCCATGTCGCCTTGTGGCACTTCGCCGGGTTAGAGGAAATCCCACACGTTATTAGATGCTATCCCATGACTTTTGACATGTGAGTGTATATGATCGAAAAATTCAGGAGGTACACCTTATTCCGAAAGCGTTTTCACTTAGGTGAATAATGTTCAGCGTCCTTGCAATTCATAAAACCAGTAAAATTATCGGTTCAGGTAAGAAGTCGAGTCCGAGATGATTCAAATTCGATTTCTTGTCTGAACCGATTATTTCACTGGTTTAATGTATTGCAAGGGCACCGAACATAATCCACCTAAGTGAAAACGCTTTTGTAATAAGGTGTACCTGGTCGCCGACCTGAACTAAAACAGAGATATAGGAAAGGTGAAAAAACGAGCAACATTGTGAATTCATTTTTCCAATGACCCACCTTACGAGGTGCACAAGAAAAGAAATGAGACCGATTTTCTTTAAACATTAATTTCCTTGGAAGAAGGCGATTTTTCCCTTGTTGTAGCAGTTCTGGAAAGCCTCTGCTGGAATGCCTTTCAATTCATCCGTTACGCTGTTCTTGATATTATTCAGTGTACCTAAATAGTGCCCTATCACATGGCTTTCAGCCGAGGAAATAATAAGAAGTCATATGGATTGAAATCCGGCGAATACGGGAAATGGGGAACCAGAGGAATGCTTTTTTTCGCCAAATATTCTCGATGGTGCCATGTTTAATGGAGTGGTTAAAATCAACTCACTTCTGATTACAGAAGGTTGATTACGATCTATGGTAACGATTTGGAGAAGGAAGTTTACGGAAAAAAAACCCTTTCTCAACCAACGGCGAACTATTGCCCTGCACCTTATCTTCCACTGTAGAAGAGATATCTGCAGAACGGCGAGGCTGATATTGTTCTATTCTTGTTTGCAGGCTTTCCAGGGCAAAGGCTCGGTTCAATAATCCAAAACTATAGACATTCAAGACATCCATGACGACATACAGCGATATCATGAAAGGTTAAAGCATGAATTCCAGTTTCATCTTCTAAATCTAATATAAACTGAACGGTCGAGTTAGACGTATGGCTGAAAGCTTTGTCTTGATGCAGCCAAATTTTGCTTTTGTTCCCTTCATACAATGCGGGGATTTCCTTGTGAAAAATTAGACTGAGAACATGATGGTGGCAGTAAAGGGACTTAGCCTTAGACTTAAACTTAGCCTCTTCTGATTGTGAGCATGCCGTTGTACGAAGTATCCCTCAATCACCATAAATCCTTTTGAAAATTTTCTTGAAATTCCTTGTACCATCTTTGATACGACTTCTCTTCACGAGGACGGTAGATAATTGCGCAGGGTTTGTTGTAGTCGTTGAGGAAGACGTTGGCTTCATTCAAAGTGGCAACGTTCTACTGTGAGATAACCCTCATAGAGCCTCCGACAGTTCCTTTTCCTTTCTGCGACGTGTCGTAGCAGCAGGTTATGAACACGATTCTTGTGACGCTTTTCTAGTTGCAAATCTTTGCTTATTATTTTATTTACGATCCCTCTTTGGGTTGATGGATTTTCACAATGGATGACCTCTCGAATGACCTGTGGTATTCGGTTTGTGGGAACTCGAGAAGTTTTCTGCTTCTAGCCAACTGGAATTAACCCTTCCGGGGATTTCATTTACCATTCCGTACTGCGATATGCCTTATTCGAGACAGAGGCATTTCGTGTTTTACGTGCGCTAATTATAGCAGGATAGCTCTAATATACGTCAGAAAGGGTAGTAATGTACCCTTCCCATTAAGGTCCGATTTTAAGAGATACTTTTTCATGACAGATACTGATTTTGAATGAAACGCAACAATGCAGATGTAATAGCAACCTTTCATGTGCTTTCTGTCACGCGCACCTGCAGGTGACACGTACCATTCAGGAAATAAATCGTTACCAAAGATCGTAATCAACTCTCTTTATACTCAACGTCAGTAGGCCGTCTGACATAAGAAGAGTCCTCAAAATGAACATGATGTATCGAAAGGCTTTTAATGTGTTACATGTTAAATTGTAAGTCGTTGGTGTCACCAATACATCGTACAAGTCGCGGTGGATTATTAATATAGACATATAAACTCTTGTTAAATAAATCTATAAGCCTAAAAAATGCCTGACACCGTTGGATGTTCTTTGTCTGAAATCTTAAACTGGATTTTCCTTATGACGAATAATGAAATTATAAGAATTCCTTGCTTGGCTATTTTCGAATGTACTAGATTCATACTGATTTTGAGAGCTATTAAAATACGAATTTTGTCATTTTCATATTAAATAAAAGAAACACGTTATAGAGTTTCTTATTGCTTTCACTCGATATAAAAATGAACAGTGAAAATCATTTATAAATACTCATTAAACATTTTTTTTTATTTTCATTTTTATCGCAGATGTTCTACAACAAGCTTTAATTGAAACAAAATGTTTAAGCATCTCATAATCAAGTAAGGAACATGCTCTTTGCTTCAGTTAAAGCTATACTACAGGATCGTCAAATGCTTATAATTCGTCAAATGGTCTTTCCAGATGTTTGCACATATATCTTTCTTTTTTCATGACAATTTTTTTATGTATGATAAGAAATCGTAGTTAAGGAAAATTATCTATTTACGAGATTTGTATTAAAACCCATGGGTATATTAATTTTGCAATTAATTTTAGAAAGTAGAAATTAATTTTGAAACTTTCCATAAGAGAACACAACAGGCCAATCAATTCTCCTTCCTTTATCCATTTCTCCAGAATTTCTTCTCGATCGATGCATTTTGTCAATATTTCAGAACTTTGAAGATCCCCTTGCGGTAGTGCTCTATTCTCGTTGTGTTTATCCAATGACCCACGGCACTCATGAACTACTATGTACATGTTCTACAATGAAATTGCCCAAAACCAGCAGGGAGCCAATGGAATCATCGACAAATTCAATACAAGACACAATCGATAAAGTAGACAAGACACGCCCTTAAATGAATTTTCAAGTAAAATTAATAACACAATGTTCGTATACAGTAAAAATCATTCAATCATATTGATCAGTTTAATTAAAAGTTCAGCAAGGCTTTTCAAACGTACTTAGCTATAATTTCTCCCGCTCTCTCACATATTCTGAGATGAACTGGATACTCCAATTATTTACATGTTTTCGCATACATAAGCTGATTTTAGTGTTAACTTATATGCTATTTGAGCAGAGCGATTCCCATAATCTCCTGTAACTTATCAGAGGCTGCCAGCTTTATCTTCTTAGATCATCGATTAACTGTTTACTTGTATCAGTTTTTAATTAAAATTCTTGAATATATAACGTTCCTCGTTCGCTAACATAGTTACAACATTCAGGTAATGTTAAAATGTGTTTTCTATTTTAATGGACAGGTGAATACTCAAACTTCACTTAGAATTTTACAAATTACACGCACACGTTTATTAACACTTTATATCTTGATCACATTTTACTTTGAAACAAACGAATGTATAATACCAGATTTCAAAAAAAAACGAGCTTTCTAGGGAAAAGACTTGCTTCCTATTTAATGGACAAGTTGATTGTTTAACTAAAATAGCAATCTAATAATCAATTGATCCTCAATTGTCATTTTTCTAATAACATTCTGTCCTTCATGGTGTTTACAAGATTTTAGATCATCTATGGATTCAAGTTCATGCCAAGCTTCAATGATTGCGATTTTCAGGAGTCTGCGGTGTCAGACTGCTGGCCATCTTCATAGATGTTTCGTACAATTATCCCCCACAGGTTCTCAATTGGATTTAAATCCGGACTCCTTGGTGGCCACATCATCAGATTGTCTCTTTTGGATGCTAGTTACTGTTTTGTGGCAGTAGAACAATGACAGGGTGCATTATGCTGCCGTAGAATCCAAGAATAACCGCAGATTTCAGGTTCATAGGGCATGGTAGAATCTTCTAAGAACTCCTGATACATTTTCGAGTTCATTTTGGACGTCACCTAAGCGAGAGGAGTTGTTTCATTAAACACAGTCTCCCCATGTCATAACAGAACCTCCACCATGAACTCAGGTTGAATAACTCCCCATATCATGCCAGTAACATTGTAACCCTTCGAGTCCATCCATATTGAACTTTTATGCGTCCGTAAACAGCACCTCCATCCATTCATCATTCTACGTCATGCGATCTTTGGTCCACTGTAAACGTTTCTCCTACTCCATGCAAAGCTGTTAAAGATGGTTTAGACATTTTTATGTAAATTTCATGTTCTCGAAAGCTGCTAACACTGTTCAAACAGCTTTCCATTTCACCGGAAGAGCCAGAGAGCGTGGCAAGTTTGAATGCATAGTGTCCTGTTCTACTTGTATCCCAAATGATCAGTCTTTTGTCAAGGAGCGTCAATCTAGGTTTAGGCTGCTGCTGATTTTGATTGCCTGCTTTCAAAAACAGACCAATAGTGTTCTCTGGCCTGTTGAGAAAGGCAGCAGTTTCACGAATCGACTTGCTACGTTCTCTAGATGCACAAATTTTGCTTTTTTCTTCATCTGACAGCTTATTGTTTCCCATTTTGTGATTTTGTAGTTTTCTAAATACATTCTCCCTCGCTACATAATGGAACCTGCCTTTGACTTCATTTGCAATTTCTGATAGCTTTTGTTCACGTTGAAGTACCTGTTCACTAAATAGGACACGAGAGTTTTCCCAAATAAAGTTCGCTTTTTTCCCATTAATATCTGAAATTATACGTTCGTCTGTATCAAAGTACAATGTGAACATCATGCAACATAATAATAATAATAATAATAATAATAATAATAATAATAATAATAATAATAA